>SNSB01089216.1:0-39880 GCA_012922965.1 Capreolus pygargus | reverse complement strand
GCCTATTATACAGAGTGAAGTAAGTCAGAAAGAAAAACACCAATACAGCATATTAATGCTGTATTAATATAGGGAATGCTGTATTAATATAGGGAATTTAGAAAGATGGTAATGATGACCCTTATGCAAGTATATTAATGCTGTTAAAAGGAATTAAAGGAATTAAAAGGAATGCATTTGAATCAGTTATAATGAGGTGGATGAAACTGGAGCCTATTATACAGAGTGAAGTAAGTCAGAAAGAAAAACACCAATACAACATATTAATGCTGTATTAATATAGGGAATGCTGTATTAATATAGGGAATTTAGAAAGATGGTAATGATGACCATTATGCGAGACAGAAAAAGAGACACAGATATAAAGAACAGACTTTCGAGAAAGTGAGGGTGGGATGATTTGAGAGAATAGCATTGAAACATGTATATTACCATATGTGAAATAGATTACCAGTCCAGGTTTGATGCATGAGACAGGGCACTCAGGGCCAGTGCACTGGGATGACACTGAGGGATGGGATGGGGAGGGAGGTAGGAGGGGGGTTCAGGATGGGGGACACATGTACACCCATGGCTGATTCATGTATGGCACAAACCACTATAATATTGTAAAGTAATTAGCCTCCAATTAAAATAAATAAATAAATAAATAAACCAACCCAACATTTAAGGAATATAAGCACTCTTTAAGAAAATCACACTGAATGAACTATACTGAAGAAGGCCAAATTAAAGAACCATACAGTAAGAATTTAAAATATGTTTATTATACATCTTCAGTGTGATAAGAATTTTTAAAACAAGAAGCTTGAGTAAGTTGTTATAATAAAAGAATCAACTACAAATATTGAGCATGAGAAATAAAAATTACCCCAAATCTGGTCAAAGAACTTTTTTGTGTCATGTAATTAAAATTTCATATCAAACAAGAAAAAAGAAAGAGTCAGACTTGACTGAGAAACTGACACCCTCACCTTCACAATTATAAGACTAGATAACTAATAAAGATTTATTGTACAGCACACAGAACTCTACTCATAATCTAAAAGAAGAGAAGATATTTGCATATGTATAATTGATTCACATTGTTGTACACCTGAAACTAACACAACATTGTAAATCAATTGTACTCTAATAAAAATTAAAAAAAATAAAATGCACCTGAAAAAAAAGAAAATCAAGAAGTGTTGTCTCCTTGTGGGCCTTTCTCCCAACACCACAATTCAAATCCAGACTTCTGGAAACTTAATACTCCCAAAGCCTTAGTGGCTGTAAATGACACCTGCTGTCAAAAATGGGCCTTGAGAAGTATACTCAAGGAAAATGATGAAAGGGACAGGTTGTCAGGAAGCCTATTTCAGCCAGGAAAGTTTACTCACCCACATTATAAGAGGAAAAGTGTAGAATCACAGGAAATCATCCCACCCAGCATCGCTTTCCTGACAAATGCAAATGAAAGGTCACAGGAGGAACCACCTGTTCCCCAGGCAAGTTGGCCATCATCACTGAGTCTGAGCACAGGTATACTTGGGAGGGCAGACAGAAAGGGGAACATTCTAGCCCACTGCTGTGGGTGTAACTGGAATCAGCCACAGTGGGGACAGCACAAGAGGACATAATGCCAAAAGGACCAGACCTAGCATATGATGCCACACTCTTCCCGTCGGGTGTACTCGTGGAGACACCTCCACTGAAAAAGACATGCATCCCAACAGTCCCTGCCGCACTATGTAAAAGAGGCAAAACATGGAGGCACCCATTATGTCCTGGACATGACTGCATCCAGGAGATGTGATGCCCAGTTACAAGCGCATGTTTCTCAGCCATAGATCAGAATGAAACTTTGAGCTATGGGGATGGGTCCAACTAAATGAAGGAATGCACACAGTGGGAGACAAAGACCTCACCACGGAACCATTCATAGTTGAACTCAACCACCTGAAACAGATGGACTTATTTAAAAAGGAGGAACAGAGAGTTAGCAAACAGACCTAGTGTTACCAAGGGGACAAAAGAGGAGTCAGAAAACAGGAGGATGCACTTACCCTATACACACTCACATATGTAAACTAGGTCACCAAAGAAAACTTACTTACTGTGTAGCACAGAGAACTGTGGTCCACGACACTGTGTAATACCCCATCTGTGCAAGGATCTAGAAAAGACAGGATATACCTCCACCTATACCTGAATCAAGGTGTTGTACAAATGCAACAAACACATCATTGTCCATCAACTATACTCTAATGTGAACAGACATTATTTAACCACTGTACAAAATTACTAGTCCCTTCAGGACTGGGGAATCAGACTTGGGTCACATTGCTGGAGCCTGAGCAGCCTCGCCTCCCTCGGTTGGACACTCCTGGGGCTGAGGATGATGTGCACCCATGATCCTCTCACCTCTCCCCTTCTGGAGCAAAGCACGATCTCCATACCCAGTTTGTCCCCTCAGGATTCAAATAATCCTAGGGCACCCAGAGAATGGAGGACATATTGGGATGGAAGAGCTTTGCAAAGCTGGCTGGTCTGCACTTCTCCCATTGTGGGGGTTCCCACCTCTGGCCTCGGACCATAGAGTCGCTTTACCTCTGGATGGCAGCACCTTCAGAGAAGCAAATAGAGGGGTGAGGATTGGTCTTGGAGTGGGGATGAATTGGATGGGCTGAACGGTAATGAGGATACTACAAAGAAGACACAACCCACTGGCAGTGTGCTCTGCCACTTTTCGCTCACATTTACAACTCAGCAAGCCAACTTTCAGGAAGGCTCTCCTTCCCCAAATAGAGGGTGGAAAAGCAGGAAGTGCTGCCGCCTTGTGCCTGTTTCTCACAACACCACCACTCAACCTGGAGCTTCTGGGAACTGAATACTCAGAAGGCTTAAGGGGTTGTAAATGACACCTGTCCTCAAGCCTGGTACTTGTGCTGGATACCAACCACAAACTCCAATAGGGACAGGCTTTCGCAAAGCTCTTTTCAGCTGGGAAATTTTACTCACTCTAGGTATAAAAGGGAAAATATAAAATCACAGGGAATCAGGGCAGCCAGAGCCCAACACTTGTCTCTGCATGAATGCAAAAGAACGTTCCAAGGAGGAATCACCTGCTGCCAGCCAAGGCGGCCTACATCAAACACTCTGCACACATTTCATGTTGGAGAGGAATAAAACAGAGGGACTGCTCCTAGCACACTCTTAGGTGGGAAAATGGAATCAGCCACAGTGGGGAACAGCATGGGGAGACCTAAAGCCTGAATGACTTGAGGTAGCCTTTGATGCAGCACCCCTCCCCACTATGTGTATGCTTGAAGACACCTCTGGTGCAAAAGGCATGTGAACCCCAATGGTCCCTGCCACCTGTTTAAAAAGAGGCAAGCTGTGAGTCAACCATAATGTCTCCAACAGTTGGTTGTATCCAGGAGATGCGATGCCCAGTTACAAGTGGGTGTAGCTCAGCCATAGGTCAGAATGAAATAAAACCATCTGCAGCTACAGGGATGGGTCCTACTAAGTGAAGGATATCAGACAGAGCAAGACAAAGACCGAAGACCGCACGGTATCATGCAGAGGTGAAGTTGACCACCAGAAACAGACAGACTCATTTAAAAGGGAGGAATAAACACAGAGTTAGCAAACAGACTTAGCGTCAATGAGGGGACAAAAGAGTAGGGATAAAACAGGATGCACTTCCCATGCACACACTCACATATGTTAGCTTTCTTTAAGGTCCAGCTCTCACACCCATGCGTGACTACTGGAAAAACCATGGCTTTGACTAGATGGACCTTTTGGGGCAAAGTAATGTCTCTGCTTTTTATTATGCTGTCTTGGTTGTTCGTAAGTGGCAGAAGGAAACAAACTACAAGTGTCAATTTTTCCCTGCATTGGAGTCTTTTCCAATGAGTCAGTTCTTTGCAACAGGTGGCCAAAGTACTGGAGCTTCAGCTTCTGCATCAGTCCTTCCAGTGAGTATTCAGGGTTGATATCCTTTAGGATTGATTGGTTTGATCTCTTTGCGCCCAAGGGGTTCTCAAGAGTCTTCTCCAACACCATCATTCGAAGGCATCAATTCTTCTATGCTCAGGCATTTTTATTGTACAGATCTCACATCCATACATGACTACTGGAAAAAACCATAGCTTGACTATATGGATCTTTGTCAGCAAAGTAATGTCTCTGCTTTTTAATTCGCTATCTAGGTTTGTCATAGTTTTTCATCCAAGGAGCAAGTGCCTTTTAACTTCAAGTGAAAGAGCACAGTGGAAAAGTTGGCTTAAAACTCAACATTCCAAAAACTAAGATCATGACATATGGTCCCATCATTTCATGGCAAATAGATGGGGAAACAATGGATGCAGTGAGATACTTTATTTTTGGGGGCTACAAAATCACTGCAGATGGTGACTGCAGCCACGAAATGAAAAGATGCTGGCCCCTTGGAAGAAAAGCTATGACCAACCTAGACAGCATATTGAAAAGCAGAGACATTACTTTGCCAACAAAGGTCCATCTAGTCAAAGCTATGGTTTTTCCCATAGTCATGCATGGATGTGAAACCTGGACCTTAAAGAAAGCTGAGCACCAAAGAACTGATGGTTTTGAACTGTGGTGTTGGAAAAGACTCTTGAGAATCCCTTGGACTGCAAGGAGATCAAACTCATCCATCCTAAAGGAAATCAGTTCTGAATGTTCATTGGAAGTATTAACGCTGAAGCTGAAACTCCAATATTTTGGCCACCTGATATGAAGAACTGACTCCTTGGGAAAGACCCTGATGCTGGGAAAGATTGAAAACAGGAGGAGAAGGGGACAACACAGGGTGAGATGGTTGGATGACATTACCGACTCGATGGTTGTGAGTTTGAGCAAGATCCAGGAGTTGGTGATGAATAGGGAAGTGTGCTGGTGTGCTGCAGTCCATGGGGTCACAAAGAGTCAGACATGACTGAGCTGAACTGAGCTGATACTTTCCCATTTACATACACAGGCAGAACAAGATACAATTACTTTGATGCCTCCAAGGCCTTCCCTATAGCTCAATCAGTAAAGAATCTGCCTGCAATGCAGGAGACCAGGGTTTGATCCCTAGGTTGGGAACATCCTCTGGAGAAGGGAATGGCAATCCACTCCAGTATTCTTGCCTGGAGAATTCCATGGACAAGAAGCCTCGTGGGCTACAGTTGGTGGGGTTGCAAAGAGTCGGACATGACTGAGTGACTAACACACACACAGAGAGATAAAGATATAGTTTATTATGTTCCCTGGAGATAGAAATGCCAACCCACTCCAGTACTCTTGCCTGGAAGATTCCATGGGCTACAATCCATGGGGTCACAAAGAGTTGGACGCAACAGAGCGACTTCACTTTCACTTTTCAATAGGTATATAACTTCTTGCTATAAACTTACAAGAGTGCACTCTTTCTGCCCCCTTCTGATGTCTATGTCAGAAACTTTCTCCATCTCTTTCATACTTTAATAAAACTTTACTACACAAAAGCTCTGAGTGATCAAGCCTTGGCACTGACCCTGGGTCAAATTCTTCTCCACAGGCCAAGAATCCTGGTGTCGTTCATGGCTCATAGTGACAACCTTTAAGTACTGGCTCCAGATGAAGCATTTTATGGCTTGGCTGCAGTCATGTCATCAGGCAGTTCGCCTTTTCCCTCTGGGGGCAGTTACTGTATCTGTAAAACTCAAAAATGTGGGACTTCCCTTGTGATCCAGTGGTTAGGAATTTGCCTTCCAATGCAGGGGACATGGGTTTGATCCCTGGTCAGGGAAGTGAGATCCCACAAGCTATACAGCAGTTAAGCCTGCGTCCCACAACAAAGATCCCATGTGCTGCAACTGATACTTAATGCACTAAAATAAATATTTTTCAAAAAGAAACAAAAAAGAGGAAAGGGAAAATGGTAGGGAGAGAGATGAAAAGAAATGGGTCATGAGTTAATAACTGATGAACTTCAGTGATGATCATGTGAGTTTTATATACTCTTTTTTTTTACTTTTATGTATGCTTGACCAATTACCACAATCAAAAATTTAAAATATAGACTTAAAATGACAAAAGGATGAGTGAACTATAATGTCATCTAGCACAGCAGGAAGTCGGCAGAGAATGTCTAAAAGTTGAGAACTATATTAAAAAGTTAATATAGATATAAGCACAGTATTTACAAAGGTTGAGGCAAACTATCAGACAAACTGAAATTAGAAACATTGAAAATGAGAAAGGGAGGCTGATGGGAAGGACATAGGACCTTTGATTTGTATTATGTGCCTTTTGTTCTCTGACTTTCATTCTGAGTTGAATTGTGTCTGCCCACAACCAGCTGCCCCCAAAAAGATTTGTTGAAGTCCTCATCCTTAATACTTCAACATGTGACCTTATCTGGAAATAGGGTCTTTACAGAGGTAATCAAGGTAAAATCAGGTCACTAAGGTGGGATGTAATCTAATGTGATTCACGTCCTTGTAAAAAGGGGGAAATTTGCACACAGAAGGCAGGCACATACAGAAAGAAAATGTCCACATGAAGATGGAGGATTGGAATGATGCATTGACAAGCCAATGAATAGCCAAAATTGCCAGTAAAACACCAGAAGCTGGATGGGGTAAGAAAAGATCCTTCTCTTACTGGTTTTAGAAGGTACAAAGCTCTGCAAATACCTTGATTTCAGACTTCCTCTTTCCAGAATAGTAAGAGAATACATTTTTGTTGTTCTAAGCCATCTAGTTTGTGGTGCTTAGTCACAGCAACCATAGAAAAGAAATACAGCTTAAAAACACTTCAAAATGCAATGAGATTGATGAACTATGCTGAAGGTAAGCTAAAATAGAAAATTGCATGCACCAATTGGCATAGTTCTATTGGTTTTGTTATCATTTTGCTGGGAAGTAGCAGCAGCAAGACAAGAGTGAGAACAAATGCAGGGGGCTCATGAGAGAGCAGTTTGGGTGACAGTGGTTAAGAGTGAGGGCATGAGATGACTGATTTTAGTCAGAGTAGGATCCCAAAGTTTAAGATGTTTGAGGTGGAGCAGATCCTGAGAATGAAAAGTCTAGAATGTGGCCGTGCAGGTGGGGAGCTGAGGTGCAGAGAAGAGAGATCGTCAGAGACAAGGAAGAAGTCAAGGAGCTATGAGTGGCATGGGCTGCCCAGGTAGACACTAAAGTCACCCAGGATGATGGCAGGACTCATGATGCCAAGGACACCAGTGAGCCAGGTGCCTGAGTCTTCGATGAATGAAGAAGGACCAATAAGGGTTGTGTAACCACAATCTTGGTGGCTGTAAAGACCACCCATTTATTATCTCATAGCTTCTTTGGGTCAGAAGTCTGGGTGCAGCTTAGCTGGTCTTCTGCTCAGGGTTTCACAAAGCTGCAGTTGATGTGCTATCCAGGGCTATGTTCTCATCTGAGGCCCTGGGTTCTCTTCCAACTCATTCACATTGTTGACAGAGTTCAGTTTCTTGGGGTACAGGACCGAGGTCTCCATTTTCTTGCTGGCCATCAGCCAAGGATCACTCTCAGCTCCTAGAGACACCTTACAGTTCCTTGCCACATGGCCATCTTACAGGTTCTCTCACATGGTAGTCTACTTCATCAAGGCCAGCAGGGGGATCTCTCTAACTGCAGGGAAAGCCTGGCCCTCTTCTGTAAGGTTCACCTGATGCAGTCAGAATCACCCAGGCTAATCTCCCTTTTGATTAAGTGAAAGTCATCTGATTAGGGACCTTAATTATATCTGCAAAAATTCCTTCACCTTCCCCACACACTATTGTGGACAAACAAGTAGTCCATTCAACCCATACAACATACATGTAAGGAGAAGAGATTATACATGGACATATATACTGGGGGGTAGAAACCTTGGAGGCCATATAGAATTCGACCTACCACAAGCGAGCCCTATCTGGAACCTCGACTCCACCAGAGAACAGACATTTTAGTTCCACATTTCTCCAGTTACTTCTTACTAATGACTAATTATTGCTATCCAACATCTTGGAATTTTTTCCTCCTAGCAGACTACCACCTAAATTCTGTGAGGTTTAGTTTCATGGTATCTGGAGAAAAAGAGAATTTGGCCCCTGTCATTGGCCACTGTACATGCCAGCATCCACTGTATTGTAATGTAGCAGTACATCGCATGTGGCCCTCAAAGACAGCACATCTTCATGCTGGCTTCCAATGAGGTGTCGTCATCCTAGCCTGGTTCCTAGCTACACCGTCCACAGCAACATCCTTTGGAGGGTGACTTTTTCTTTCTCTGCCACAAACACAACTTCTCCTTGAGGGCACAGGTAAATTCAGCTGCTTTCCTATTCTACGTTAGTGCCACAGGAAGCACAGGGGGCTGCCTCTGGCAATTCCGCAGCAGAGCCGTGCTCGTGGGAGGGGAGTTCTAAGACTGAGCACTGCCCAGGGTACAGTCCAGCCAGGGACCACAAGTTCCTCTGACCTGGGATTTCTATCATCCTCCCACCAATGACCCTAACTCCTGGACTGAGGGCAGAACACATGGGTCTGTTGGTCAACATCCCCATATCCTGCCACAGCAGAAGGATGAGGATTCAGGGAGAATTCAAGGCTTGTTTCAACCCAATCTGGGATCCTCAGATAAGCACTCCTGAAAGTCACCCTCTGCCCCTTCCATTCACTGCTGTATGCACAGGGCTGGCACAAGTATGGGTGCAGGTGGGGTACCTGCAGTACCGTCAGGTGCCTTACAGCCACCCTGCTCGTTACGAGTTCCTGTGGGGTCCCCGGGCCTATGCAGAGACCAGCAAGCAGCAAGTCAAGGACTATCTGCCCAGGGTCAATGGAAGGGGTCCCAGGTTCTTCTCACCCCAGTTTGCAGTCATGTGAGGGAGGAGGAAGAGGGGCCCTGAGCCAGAGCAGCAGCCAGGCTCCTTTCAGGCCCACATCCAGCAGCTTGTCCTGGGAATAGGAAGGGAGGCTGATCCTTCCCTCTATGTTTGAAGAGGGAGCATTCAGCCTTCTCAGTTGTGACGGCCTGGGCCAGGTCGGGGCACTAGTGTGTAGCATCTTTGACTTCCTGTTCTCTACAATGACATGGAGACTCACTTCTGTTTCCTTTAGAAAATTTTCATATGTTATTCCTTTTAATAGGAGGCTTAATGAGCTTCAGTGTCTTAACTATGTCAATAACGTTGATCACAGTGTGTTTGTGCTTACCCAGTTCAAGAACAAGAGTTTTGCTGTTTTGTAAAAGTGATTGCAAACACCTTCACTTTATTTTGTGACCCTGAACAAGATTACATGAATTTGGAATATAACTACTTTGGAAATATGATATTACTTTGTAAGAATTAAGAAATAAAATGTATTTGAGGTGAGTTCCTCTATACTTCTTGTCTGTCATTTTATACAGCTAAACTATCTCTGTTCAATTGGATTTTTTTCAAGTTATTATTTAAGAAAGTGCAAAAAATCTGATCCAACTTAATAAGTTCCCTGCTCACTGGCTCATTTATTCCACATTTATTATTTCATGGAGCCTGTGCTCTGTGGAAGGCCCTGTGTTAGCAGTGGGGACACTAGGAGAAGCAGGACTCCCCAACACCTAGAGTGATGATCTAAGAGCTGCAGTCACATGAGGAAGGTGGAGAGACATCCCCTAGTTCCACAGAACAGGGCAATCAGGGGCAGGGTCCAGGAGGAGCACTTGAGTGTCATTGCCTGAGCCAGGGTGGTTTGGGGCTTTGGGAAGCCGGGTTCATTCTGTGGGAGGTGATTGTGATGAGGGTGGATGGTGGCAGCATCCAGAGTTATACACAGTGTCTTATGAGTGAGAAGAATATCTGAAATGGGACATACACATTAGAAGATTCTCTTCTGTCCTAGATAAATGTCCTGGGGCTGGAAGGGAAGTTACACTACGGTCAGGAACAGTTAGACACCTGTTTATGCTGCTTGATCAAGGTACACCAAAATTTTTCAAAATGGGGAGGGGTGGGTGGACTTTGGTTTGCTGCACTCAGTCTTGGAAAATATAATTGAAAACATCTTGTTAAGCACCCCCAAACTTTTGGTAGGATTTTAATGTCTTCTTTGAAACTGGTGGTTGTGCACTTAACCTAAAGGATCAGCTCATCCAGGTGGTCAGGCCCTAAAGCCATAGATGAGGGGTTATGGAAACCACAGTGGCAAAATCTGTACTGAACTTGAATTCACACACCTCAGAATTCTCCTTGGAGGTGAAAAGTGCTGCTTTGTGCATATCCTAGCTAGATTTTATAAAGAAAACTCCCGCTGTCCTTGTCCTCTCACTGCTGCTTGTCTGATACCTGCTCCTCATGAAGCTCATGGCTGTTGGGGAGCCTAAGGGCACCTGTGCAGGTACTTAGCCAAGTTCCATCGTGTGGAGGCAGCCGGGACTCCTGGTGGGGCAGACTGTGTCTGGCATCAGGGGGCAGGGGCACATCCTCAGCCCGATGAGACTGTGGGCGGGCATCACTGCAGAGGGAAGGGCAGAAAGAGCACTGGAGGGAGCCAGGAGGACCCCTCCCTGACATTCCCAAGAGCCTTAGAAACTAAATCAGATCTTGCATTTGGAAGTGCCGGCACAGAGGGGTGACTAGAAACAATTGGAGATTCAAGGCACCTTTGGCTTTCTCAAAAACTCCTCAAAGCACGATGGGAATTGTGTTCATCACAAGCTATACCTACCTGCTGCTGTCTGTTGAGCACCGAATACACTGCAGGGCAGGGGAGAGACTCCAGGTCCTTGTTCACATCTCTTCTCCCTCTGCTTCCTGGAAGCTGCCTGCAAGGAACATGGGATCCTAGGTAAACCTCCAACAGTTTGGGAATAAATGCATGATCAATTCACCAGTTCAAATACAAAGACAGAAAAAAAAAACTTCATACAAATAGCAATAGCACGTTGTTTGGGGAAAAAGCATCCCATTTGTGCTGATATCTGGGGTGCTGTGGGAAAGATATTCTGGAGGAAGGTGGTGCCACATCCATGGGGCTGAGGTCCCAAGAAGCAGGAAATGCTCCTGCCTGCCTGACTGATGGAAGCTCTGTCCAGGTGTCATCCATTCAGGGCCAAGGTGAGGACCTGGGCTCTTCCCAGTGGCACTGATCTCGTGAGTCAGCAGTGAGTGGTTGTGTGAAGCGGCATCTTAATCCCCTGCCCAGGAACTGAACCTGGGTAGCCTGGATGACAGTGAGGAATTCTAGCCAGGAGACTAGCAAGGGCTAGAGGCTGCAAGCTGTTTTTTCATGGATCATTGCCTCCAGTGAAAAATGCATTTATCATAGAGGCAGGAACTGTAAATACAGATACAAAATTTATCATTAGAAACATAGCACAAGTGGGAGATCACATAAAGAAATAGTTTGGTTGAGACAGAAGCAAGGCAGAGATGCACTCCTGGAGAGAAAGAATGTGGATGTCACACCTGGTGAGCAGGAGCACAGTCAAGAGGCAGTAAAGTCATTTATATAACGCAGTCCTTCTGGAATTTTGTCTTCCTTCAGGCCAATTATCTGGTTTCTTTTTCCACATATGACCTAACCTGGGACACTCCCCTGTGTTCATACACACACACCTCAGCCAAGATGGACCTCAAAGTGAAGGTTTCTGTGAGGAGTAAGACTCACTATGGTCTGGTATTATCCCTTGACTTTGGCCCCTCAAGGAGCCTTTTTTCACATGTCTCCCTTGTCCCAAAAGATGAGGGAGTGGAGATCCTTTTATCCTTTACTCAAACAGGGTTTTACCCCTCTGTCCTTGCCATGACTGTTACCTTTAGGTATTTATAAGAGACAAACACTAGCTATTTACGCTGTCTCTATTGTTTTATTCATTTCAGAGAGCAAACAGGAGGCTGATTGTAAATGTCTCAACTATAGCCAAACTGTCCCTTGTCACAGGGAATACTAGCATTTGTTAAGTATCCAGCCTGAAGCCCACTTCTTTGTGCCCCATGAAATGCAAACAGGAGGCCAGTTGAAAATGTCTAACTTGGAGTCTATTCATCCATACTCCTCTCCCTTACTGTGTGATGTACAAATACTTTCATCATAATAGTAGTGGTAAGTGCCTACTAATTCTGTTTGTATATTTGCTGGGACAAGAAGATGATCTGACTTGCCAAAATAACCATCAGGGCATAGAAGCCTTGAGATATAGCTTAGTGATTGAGTCCAACACAAATACTTGGAAGTTATACTCCTTGAACTTCAGACAGGGCACAGGGATCCCCGCTGCCCATGACTTCAACATCCAAAGGCTAAGTGTCTGTGTCTAACTTGCATTTCATTCTGTTGTTCACTTCTGGTACCATTTCAGAGCATGGTGGTCATAGTAATTTTCAGAAGGCAGACATCAAAAGGGAAGACCCTGCAGAGGTCAACCTAATCAAGGTGAGAGGGTCAGGCTGCTGTATCCTCCCCAGATTGATCCCATGAGTAGTCTCTCACAAAGAGCTGCCCCCAGGGAGGCAGCCCTTTCAGTGGAGGGTAATTCCTGAGAAGACTTTTGGTCTGAGTCCTCATCCACCAACACCGGTGGCCCTGGGCAAATGAGTAGTCTAGTGACAAAGAGGAGATCTGGGTGGCACCACAGCATCCACTGTAATCCACCCCTCCCAACACTGACATACACTCCCTTCATCTGGAGAGTTCACCTCATCTGAGGACAGCTCCTTGAGGATTCTGGTTGGTCTCCTCTCCTCCTAAAGAAGCTCAGAGAGAAAGACTGGACAAGTGCTGGGCCCTCACAGTTGCAGCAGCTGCTGCACGACAACTTATGGTCACTCTCTCTTGCCTGAGATCCATTCTAAATCCCCTGTACTCTCAGCCAGGACTTCGGCCATTTCCAGTGGCTTCCCTGGTGAGGTAATAGACTTTGTTCCTCAGGGTTCTGAAGCTCTGGGCCCAATGCCCTTCTCAGACCCTTGCCCTTGGACTTGTCAATTCACCACTGAAATAGGGCAGGAATACAAGACACATCACCTGGCTGTTAGAGATGTTTTCTCGCTGTTCCCCCTGTGCCAGGGTAGCCCGCACACTCCTTAGGATCAACGTCATCTCTGCCTGCCGGGATGGGGACAGTTCTCTGTGTGTGCTGGTCCCTAGCAGGAGGAGCCCAAAGTGCCCAGATGGGAACCACGGCTCATGGGTCAGTAGGACTGTTATCGTGTCTCCTGGGGGAACCTTCTGGCTTTGGGAATAGCCTGTCATGTGTCACCACAGGCAAGAGGGTAACCAGTAGCCACATGAGGCTGGGTAGTGTGAACTCAAATGGGCTTAGTGTGTCCCAGGGCCTGGCCTTCTACCTTAACATAATGTGAAGTCAAAGGTAAATAGCTGCTGCTGCTAAGTTGCTTCAGTCGTGTCTGACTCTGTGCAATCCCACAGACAGCAGCCCACCAGACTCTGCCGTCCCTGGGATTCTCCAGGCAAGAACACTGGAGTGGGTTGCCATTTCCTTCTCCAATGCATGAAAGTGAAAAGTGAAAGTGAAGTCGCTCAGTCGTGTCCGACTCTTAGTGACCCCATGGACTGCAGCCTAGCAGGCTCCTCCATCCATGGGATTTTCCAGGCAAGAATACTGGAGTGGGGTGCCATTGCCTTCTCTGATATAAATAGCTAGATGTGGCTAATGTGGACATCCCTGTATGGAACTACAGAACTTACTCTTAAGAACTGGAAGCACAACTTCCCTTGTGGGTCACTGGGAGTGGTGGCAGGTGGGGTCATGAGTCCCTGGGAGTGGCCATACGGGGAATCATAGATCTCTGGGAGTGGTTGTAGGTGGGGTCATAAGTTAGTGGAAGTGGTGATCAGTGGGGTCACTCTACCCTCTGGTACAAGGACCATGCATCTTACCTCGTGGGGAACTAAGGATGACAGATGTGGAGCATGTCCGTCCCTGTAGGGTGACACCCAGGTTTCACGGGCTCTCATATTCCAGTGTGCACACCATGTGTGCTTTGTAGAGGCCATCCCACTGTTCCAGAAGACCAGCAGCTTCTGGATGGTGGGGGCTGAGATAGTGACTTTGGATCCCATGGCCACTTGCCCTCTGAGCCCCCAGTGTGCTGTTAGAGGATCTCTTGGTCTTGGATGGTTTTGTGAAATACCCTGTGTCAGTCAGTTCTGTTTTCTATGAACCATAGAATAGTGGTGCCAGACAAGGTGCTGCAAGCAGGAAAGCAAAACCCACATCTAGAATGTGTACCTATCGATTTTAGTAAAGATGAACCTCTCCTCCTTCAAGGATGGAAGTGAGATGTTGTGATCAACTCACCATTAGTGCCTCAATGATCTTCTGGAGGGACGGTGCCACAGAGGGGTCAGCATGACTCTCTATCCATGGTAGGGCAAACACCTAGTAGGTGCCATAGCTCATCTGGCCTGCTGGTGGCACCTGTGCTGCTGAGCCCAGATGCAGCAGCATCCTTGGCCCCATGGCTCCTCCACGCATGAGAGCACTATGCAGCCCTCAGGGACCACTGATAGAGGCTGGGTGCTCTCAATTCTTCAGGCATTGGGTCTTCATAGATATTTCTTGCCTCTTGTATGCTGCATGCTTTTGTGAGTAGTAAGAGGCAATGCAAATATCTTCCCTTTTGGTATCCCTTCCTATAGGTTCGTTGATGTACCCCTTCTCCAAACCTACATGTGGCAATCTACCAAAATTTCTCATTCTAAGTACCTGACTGGCTGTCCAATCCGTTTTCCATCATCTTTAAGCCCATGTCTATTCTTGGCTCGGGCCACTTCCTTTATCCATATATAGTGGATCCCTAGAGGCACCATCTGAAGTTGCATCCACTGGGAGCAGATTTCTGCTCACCAATGTCTCTATGGCCATGTGTGGTGGAGGTGGTATTGCAGCAGGAGTCCATTTCCACCTGCAGTTGCAGTTCAGCCAACTCACCCCTCGTCTATGCTCAGCATTTCTACACCCCCAGCAGCTGGTTGGGAAAGAACTTTCTGGTCCACTAATCTCCAGGAATAAACTTCAGCAGAGATGCTTGTGACACATTTGCAGGTCATACTGGGGTTTAGCTCACCTTCTTGTAATCTATGGCTCTGCTTCTGTCTGATCTCCTCAGAGATACCACTTCTGTTTTGTGGTGGATTACTGTTGCAGTTGCCTCCCTCTGTCGATCTGACAGAACCTAGCTCATGAGGACCACTGACTGCATGCTGTATGCCGAGGAGGTGGCCACATGTTCCAGCAAAGATAACAAACCTGGCAAAGCAGTTGCTATTGAGTGGGTGGTGGTCCACAGTCCTCCTTGGGAGCCTATAGGTTTGAGTAGGGTCCAGACCACTGAGGAGGTATGGTGGGGACCACCTCCCTGTATCCTTGTGGTGTTAAGGGTGTCATTCATGTTTCTCATCTCCCAAACCAGAGGGAATCTTGGTTTGTATTTACTCTCATGGTCAAGGTGCAGGGAGTGCACTTGGTTTTCCCCGCTCTGATAGCTTCTATACTAATGGCTTTGCGTGCATTCAGGGCTTGTGCCCATCATCAAGCCCGTCTGTTCTAATCACACATCTGCAGGTGGCAGGCAGGAGCTCTCTGGGTCAGATCTAGGCCAGAACTCCGTATGTTCCTGGTGCACACATGTTCCCACTCCTTGGAGACACTGACGGAGTGAAGGCCTGAGTATCACTGTCCACAGCATCCCATTTCTAGATGTCCTTACAATGTTTGTGTCTTTCCTCTCTCGCCCGCTATCAGTCGCCAAGGTAAACGATGCGGGTCTCTTTGTGGGACAGACTTGGGGAACGATGGCTGCATACATCTGTCAGGGTGTTGCAGAGTCTTTACTCATAAGGATCCCTCCTTCCCTTTGGTCAATGGATTCTGTGTCTGACAATTGACTCAGATCTGGGAACTGGGGAAGATATCATGACTCTTTTGGAGCACTCTCATGCATCCTCCTGCTCACTCATCTTTGTTGTCTATCAGACAGTAAGGGATCTGCCTGCAATGCAAGAGACCTGGGTTTTATCCCTGGGTGGGGAAGATCCTCTGGAGAAGGGAATGGCAACCCACTCCAGTATTCTTGCCTGGAGAATTCCATGGACAGAGGAGCATGGCGGGTTTCAGTTCATGGGGTCACAAAGAGTCAGACACGACTGAGCTATGAACATTTTCACTTATACTAATTAAGTCACAGATTTGTGGATGGCTTATCTCTCTTGACCCTAAGAACACTATGTCCTGTTAGCAAGTTCTATACTTCTCTGCAGATCAGAGCCTCTGGCTGCCATATCAGTTTTGCTGCTTTCACAATAATAGAGATCACATTCCTTTTGATATTTAAGTGCCACCTGCTGAATTGAAGGGGATGTGATAAAAAGCTTCCTTTTTTTTTTTTTTTTTTTTTTGGAATTACAAGAAACACTGTCTCTGGAGTCGACACCTGCACATGAATAATGCCAGAATTTTCTGCCCACAGGGGTTGCTGTGGGCACTGTCCTCCTATGGCTTTCCAGGGTCTGACAAACCTAATGTCACTCGGGCACTAGTTGTGAACACACATGAGGCAGCTTGGGAATTTCAAACAATCAACCCTGTCATGACATTAAGAGAATGGCAATTCCTTATCAGGGAAGGGTGAGAGCAACTGGTGAAATTTAACTTTTACTCTTTACACTATTCAGAAGGAAACAGGAAAACTGGTATTACTGAGAGACAATGTGAACTTGCATAGCAAAAATTCTAACGAACCCACCAAAAATAAATACATAAATAAAACATATAAGAACCAGTTAATGAGTTCAGCTAGTATGCAGGATATGAGATCAATGTTTTTAAAAAAAACAATTACATTTCTGTATAGGAGCAACAAATCATCCCACAGTGAAATTAAGAGAACACTTCCATTCATCATAGCATCCAAAGGAAGGAAATACTTCAAAAGAAGACTAATAGACAAACAAAAGATGTGTGTGACTTCCACACTGAAAAGTACAAAACTTTGCTGAGTGGAATTTACAAACATCTATAAGAAAAGAGGGTCTCTCTGTTCATGAGTCAGGATGTGTGATGCTGTCAGACGGTGGTTCCCGCCAGTGTGATGTGTGGATTCTCTTCAGTCCCTCCCCAAATGCCCAGAGACTTTTGTGTAAAAATGGAGAAGCTGATTCAAAAATGACGATGCAAAAGACCCAGAATAGATGCAAAATGTGGTGGGGGGTGGAGGGACGATGGAAGACTTACTTGCCCTTCGTGATTTCAAAACCCAGGGTTATGATAGAGGCATCATGACAATACAGTTGTAATTGTAATTGTAATTGTAATTGTAGATGTAGAGCTCAATGGGACAGAATTGAGAGTTCATAAATAAGCTCATGTATTTATGATTCATGGATTATTTTTCAAGGTGCTAAATCCACATGGAAAGGATAAATCCACTTGTCAACAAATGGGGAATCCACCTGCAAAAAAATGTGAGTTTACACCACTTCCTTAGAACATACAAAAAAACTAATTCTTCCGAGAAAATGTTCATGACTTTACCTTTAGACAATATTTTTCCAAATAGAACACTAAAGCCCAATCCGTGAAAGAAAAAAAAAATCAATACAGTGTAATTAACTGAAAATTAAAACTGTTTTCACATATCCTTGCAATGGAATTCTGGTTAGAAATAAAAATAAAAGAATGACAAATTTTTGGTATAGCATGGATCAAGGAAATAAGTCATGTGACTCCTTTTCTATGCCATTTCCAGGAAAGGCAAATCAGTAGAGATGGGAAGAAGAGCAATGACTGCATGGGAGTGGGCTGAGAAAGGAGCAGTTAAATTTAAAAAAACAAAAAACAAAAACAAAACTAGGAATGTTCAGCCCTGCTCACTGTTCTCTTTACATTCTTTCTTCTCAGGAAAGGGGGAAAAACAACAATAACAACTCATTCTTCTTGCTTTCATTTTCACTGCAACACTAACACCCAGCCTCATCACAATCATCTCCCACAGAAGGAACCTAGCTTCCCAAAGCCCCAAACCAACCTACCTCAGATACTGAGTGCTCCTTCTGGAGCCCCATCACCTCACATTGTGTTGCCTTGTTGTGTGGGACTAGGAGACATCTCTCCACCTTCCTCATGTGACTGCAGCTCCTAGACCATCGCTCTAGGTGTGGGGGTGTTCTGCTTCTCCTACTGTCCCCACTGTTAACATGGCCTTCCACAGAGCAGAGGCTCCATGAGACTCTGGGTGAGAATAAGCCAGTGAGCAAGGTACTTAATGACTCCGAGTGATTTCACCCTAATTTCTTTAATAACTAATGCAAATCCAACTAAACATAGATATTTTAGTTTTACAGATTAACAGATGACAAAAGGTTTTAGAATTAACTTTTATTTTTTATTCTCTATTTCCTTCTATTTATTCCCCATGCCCAGTGGTTTTGGGGAGCTTAGTTCCCCAACCGTGGATTGAACCTGGGACCCAGCAGTGAAAGTGCTGAGCCCTAACCACTGCACTGTCAGAGAATTCCCAATTTCTCTATTTCTTGACTCCATCAATTTTATTTTTCTTTCCCATTTCCAAGAAAATTCCTATTCCAATGAAATGTTAGCTTCTTCAGGGTCACAAAATAAAATAGGAGAATTCCCAGGCTGTTTTACAAAAGAGCAAAACTCCTATCCTTAAACTGGGTAAGTATCATAAGTATCAACACATGTGTGATCATTGTCATTCGCAAAGTTAGATATTGAAGCTTATTAAGCCTTCAGCTGAAAAAAAAGCAACATATGAAAAATTCCTAAAGAAAACAGAGATGAATCTCCATGTCACTGTGGAAAGAAGCAATCCAAAGATGCCACACATCGTGTCCCCCCAGCTGGCCCAGGCCCTCACTACTGAGAAGGCTGACTGCTCCCTCTTCAATCACAGAGGGAAGGACCAGCCTCCCTTCCTGCCCCCAGAACACGCTGTTGGATGTGGGACTGGAAGGAGCCTGGCTGCTGCTCTGGCTCAGGGCCCCCCTTCCTCCTCCCTCTCAGCCTCTGCAGATGGGAGTGGGAAGGACCTGGAAGCCCCTTGATTGCTTTTGAACAGATGCTCTAGGATGTGCCACTTTCTGATCTCCACATAGGCCTGGGGACCCCACAGGAACTCGTAGTGAGCAGGGTCACTGTGGGGCACCTACTGATATTCCAGGTACCCCTCCTGAACCCACTTGGGTCAGCACTCCCTGGGCTCCCCATAGATGTAGTGCTCCCTCCCAGCGTATACGCCCATGTTTTTCAGGGTTTCCCAGATCTCTTTCTCATGGGCACAGTAGCCCTCCAGGAGGATCATGCCTAGAACCACCACCAGGAGGCCGGCCTTGGGCATGCTGTGTCCATTGCTCACTAGCATGTAGGTGTGCTTCATGTGGTCCACCTCCCTCACATCCATGCCGAAAACCAGCTGCAGGCTCTCTGGGGCTTGGCAGAAGGCCTCGGGGAAGTGGTGCCCGTCCTCTCTGAGGACCGTGTTCAGGATTTCATCCTTCATGGTTGGCTCCTTGGTGTGATACCTGAGGAGCAGCAGCTCCACCACCAGCAGATGCAGTGGGTCTAGGTGTGTGGACTTGGCACCTTCCTGGTCCCACTGGGTGCTCTCGGCCCCTCCTAGTCTTGGCTGCTGGAGGCCTCATCTTTGGATTGGCTCCATGGAGTGGCAGCCATGGCAGGGGGTAGAGGAAGGCACCTTGAGGGCTTGAGGTGGTGGGGGGATGGGTGCTTCAGCATCAGCCAGCTCCAGCTCCTCCAGGGTGCCTAGGAACAAGACAAAGGAGGAGGAGGAAATCTAGGAGGAGGGGGAAAGTTTTGCAACTTCCTCCTCCACTTCCTCCTCCTCCTCCCCCTGAATGAACTGTCCCTACACCGGGCTGTCGGCCTCCCTTGGGTCCTGAAGGCTGGCCTCAGTCTCCTCATGGAGCTTGCTCATCCCAGACATGATGACTGGGATCAAACCACAGACAGAAGTGAGGCAGGGGGACAGATGGGGACCACAGGCCTCTGGGAGAGAGGGGATTTGAGCCACCTCGGCTGAGAAACCCACCCTGGGTGGTCTGACAGAGGCCATTGACAAGTCTCCTTTTGAGGGGTGCTCTTGGGCCTCACAGGGACACCCCTCCTGGGCAGGCTGTCTTCTGCTAACCCAAAGGAGGGCGTGAGGTGCCTCCCAAGGGTGCAGTCATCACAGCCTGAGATTCCTGGGCTGTGGTAAGGGGAATTGGGCCTTGTGGGGTCCCGTCTGTTCTGGGGTGGGGAGCCCCTGATGCACACTCAGGGAACCCACCTCACCTAGAATCCTGGCACTGCCTGGACCTCCTCTGCTCTGCAACCTGCGGACACAAGCTTCAGACCTGTGCTTTCATCTCTGGGTTCCTGGAGCCCCTGTGAGAGGAAACAGGGGGCACCTTGGCTTGTAGACTGTGGCATGGTGCTGGGCCTCTCAGTGCTGACAGGAGGACTGGGCTGTACTTGGCGAGGTTCCCCCTGTCCTGAGGTGAGTGGTCCCCCCTGTGCTCACAAACGGCCCTCCACTTCCTCCTGGCAGGGTCTGGGTCCTCCTGACTATTGTCCAGAGGCAAAATTCTCAAGAGACATTCCCTGTACTGAAAGGAAGAAAGAGAGGGGCCTTGAATACTGTCATGCCTGCCCAGGGGCTAACAGGGCTCACAAGGGACAACAAGGGGTGGCCAAACTCTATGGAGTCCGTCTGTGCTGGGACGATGGGCAGTGGGCTCAGTCTCCACCTTGACACCCTGGAAGGCCTAGGGCAGTGCCCTCTGTTGACTGTGACCCATCTCCTTAAGCAAAGGCCTTAACATTCGTGACGATGGAAATGAGAGCACCAATGCACCCACCTCTTCTGGGCCACCCCAGGGTGGCCAAAGGGGCAAGGCAGGCTGGGCTCCAAGTACTGTGTGTGAGGAGGGGTCTCCCCAGTGCTCCCCCTGACCTCTGCGAGGGCCTGAGGCCAGACCCTCAGAGGAAGGCCCTGTGGCCTTGAGCAACCATCTGGCTGAGGAGGTGGACCTCAGGGCTCCGATGGTTTCTAGGGCTGGCAGGAGGGATTTCTGTGGCCCCCTCTTTGGGGTGAGAGTTGGGGGTTCCCCACTCCTCCACAGGTTCCTCACCTTGACTCCTGGTGACTCTGTGACTCCTTCTGCTGCTGAGCAGACATGCTCCCCAGATGGCTGCCCCGGCGCAGTCCTCCCCTTCCAGGTCCTCCTCCACAGCAGGTGTTCCCCCACCCCCACCACGCAGGGTCCCTGCTGTTCTGGGGGAGGTTGCTCCTCAGTCCATCCTCAGGACCTTCACTTTGATTGCTGTGCAGCCTGATCTGACCCATGCTGACCGAATCCCCCCGAAGCCTTAGCCCTCCAGAGCCCCCCGCCCCCTGCCACTGAGCTCCCCTCCAAGCACCTTGACAGGAAGAGTGCATCACCCTGGTCTCCATGCTGGGATCCTGTGGCGGTACAGTGGACCACCCTGCAGGTGGGTTCCCTTCTTTCTGAGCAGGGGACCCAGCAGTCCACCCAAATGACAGCCTCAGGCCTCTCCTGCCCAGGCTCACCCTGGGGCCCCTCGAACTCAGCCCTGTCCCCGAGAACCCTGAGGTTCTGCAGTTGGGAGGGGGATATTTCCTAGGGACTTTCCTAGGTGACCTCCTCTGGGTCCTCCTTCACTGTCTAATGGAGCCTGGGCCCCTCCCTCTGCCCACCTGCAGCCTCCTGACCCCTTGACCCAGACCTTCAGCTGGTCTAAATGGAGAGGCTGCCCTCAGGGGGCAGCACCTGGAGCCACATGCCCAGGCTCCAGGGTGACAGCAGAGATGGAGAGGGGGACGCTGGGTTCTGGGGTCCAGGGGCCGACTCACCCTCAGGGTCTTTACCTTACGTCCCTGCAGGTCCTGAGTGGCCCGTCTTCATGCAGATAGCCCAATCCTCACACCAGGACCCCAGCCTCTCTAAGACCCAGATGCAGAAGTTGGGACATACAACATTTGCTCCTCTCACCTGTGCGTCTCCCAGGCCTGGAGGCAGGGGCAGGCTTGTTGGGGTCACCTCTGTTCTGGGACCCAGAGCCCCCTAAATCCTCCCTCAGTGTCTTCACTTTCACTTTGGTCCCATGTAACCCTCCCCTCTGCCCACCTGAGTGCCCACCCCTATCCCAGGCTCCCAGTCTCTCTGGGATCCAGATGAGGAAGTCAGCACAGGCTGCTTATCTTGCCCTATGGCCTCCCATAGCTGAGGGCAGGGCCAGTTTCTCTGGGACACTCCACCCTTACCCACATTCTGGAGTCCAGCGTCCCCTCAGTGCACCCTCAGGGTCCTCACTTTCAGTCCCAGTAGTCCCTAGGCTTCTCATCTGCCCACCTGAGCCCCCACTCCCATCCCCATTGCACCAAGTCCCAGTCTGGCTGAGACCTAATGGGAAAGTCAGGACACCCTTCCATGTGCCCATCTGCACGTACCCCATCCCTGGGGCCTCCCAGGCCTGACAGCAAGAGTGGACTTCTCTGGACACCCAACTTTCCTACTGCCCCACTTTTCAGGGCTCCGAGAGCCCTTCACTCCTTCCTCTGCTCCTCATGTTGGCTCCCTTCAGGACCTGGGCTCCTCCCTCTGCCCACCTGAATCTTCTGCCCTGAGACCCAGGCCCTCCCCCTCCAGTCCCCATTCCAACGAGCCCACTGGGGAACTCCAAGGAAGGACACAGATCCTGTGGGGTGCTTAATCCTCCCTCAGGCTCCTCCCCTGACCCCCCATAGGACCTGCTTCCTCTCTGCCTGACTGGACCCTCTTCCCAGACCCAGGCCTGCACTTTCTCAGACCTCTGAGGCAGACAGAAGTCGGGTGACATCACATGGGGACCCATGGCTTAGGGACTTCTGGGGCTGAACTGGGAGTGGAGCTGGATTCTCTGGACCCCCTGGGAAGATGCCCCCTCCCCAGAACCCACTCCTGAGGGTCCTCACTTGGGAGACCTTGAGGAAATGCTGCTGCAACGGACTCCCTCCGGATCAGGTCTGCACCTCTGTCCAGCTGCACCCCGAGCACAGAGTGACTCTTCATCCCAGACTGGAAGCTGGGTGGGGGGCGCAGCACCCCTGACTGTGGAGGAGGGTCCCAGAGGAAGCACCCTTTCCAGTGTTGCCTCTCTGCCCGCAGCAAGACTTAGTTTGTTCTAAGATTCCTTCTCTGTATAGAAGAGGTAGAGCAGCAGGGTCTGGAGAGGTCTTTTGAATCAAGTTTTCTAACTTTTCATAGTTCAGAGCACTGATTTTCACTCTCTTGAGCCGCATTCAGAGTCAGAAATATATTTCACATCTTGCCAAATTTCAGGAAAGAACATTCACTCTTATGCAGCCTGGTTCACTCTGGTGCTCAATGCTATTCTCTTATTTCTAGTCCAATCTTGATCTGCTATTTAAAGTGTACATTTCGGAAAGGCCAGTCCTCACACTGAGGTGAGGTGATTTCAAGTGGTTATTAGCACAGACGCTACAGCCCTACTGGCTCAATCATCCCATTCTTTGTGCTGTCTAGATCTTACCCTGTGGCTTCTGGCATCTGTGGCCTGAGACACTGTCTCCCAATTTACACAATGAAATAGGGGCAGAAGCTTAAACTTTCCTGTTACCCATCCTGTCACCTGCTTCTATGCAGGCTACAGCTATATAGATATAAATACAATTTTTTTCTTTCACTCTCCCTTCTTAGATTCTCAGGATTTCCTTTGGGAACAGAAGGCAGAAGCTCAAGATTGACTGCCCTTTTGGTAGATAAATTTATAGCACTAATCCTGTAAATCTAGAAAAAAAAAATAAAAAGGAGAATTGGTATTGTCACAGAATTATGTTTTTCATCATTGGATCTGCTCTACTGCTCTATTTATTAGGGAACTCTTGAATTTGAGTCTACCAGTAAGCTTGTGTAATGCCTCCATAAAGATCTTGTCTGCATATTTGTTAGGATTCTTTTTAGATAAATTTTGCAATTTTTTGCAGTTTTAAAATGAGACATTTTCTGTTACATATTCTACATAGCTCTTGCTCTTACAGGGCAAAGCACTTGATTTGGCTGTGGTAATATTCCATCCCCTATTTTTCTGAAGTCTCTTATTCATTTGACTATTCCAAGGGCTCATTCCTTTGAATTTACTGGATAGATGATCACATTGTAATATGAAACATTAATTTTTCAGTATGCATTTATATTGCAAAATATAAAGATGTTATATTTATATAGCTCTGGTTTTCTGTTTCAGGGCAGCTTCAAAAATTAGATGGGATAGAGAGCATACTTCTAGGACTTGTCCCTAGCAAGAATGCTTCTAACATTGCACTTTGCTGTATGTTTATATATGTGTATACATGTATACATATACATGATTTATGCATGCTGCATGTTTATATATGTGTATACATGTATACATATACATGATTTATGTATGCTGCATGTTTATATATATGTGTGCACACACATATATGTGTATATACAGTTATGCTTTTATAGTTATTTTAAGTTGCTGATGTATTAAATTCAAATGCATTTTAACAACACTGCATTGTACTCTCTGCCCCATGTTTAATGGGTTGGACATCATAGGTCCTTTTGCTTTGTCTATCCCTCATCTACTTTTTGTGGATATAGATGATTTTCCTTTTATCAGTTGTCCTTCCTCCATGCTTATATGTGGTTGATACTTTTGAATTCTCCTTCAAATCTGAACAGTAGGCTTTCTGGGTAGAACACTTTTGAATGTCGGTTTTTTTTTCCTTTCAGCATTTTAAAAGCAAGTTGCCCCTCCCTGTGGCCTGAGCATGTCTGCTGAGAAGTCAGCTGAGAGCCTAATTGAATTTCTCTTGTAGGAAACTTACTGCATTTCTCTTGCTGCTGTAGTATTCCCTCTCTATCTTTTACTTTGGACATTTTAATTACAATGTGTGTTGAGGTGATCCTTTGGGAGTTGATCCTGCTTGGAACTCTAGGTGCTTCCTGAAACTGGAGGTCTGTTTCCTTTCCTAGGTTAGGTAACTTTTCAGGTATTTCATCTCCCGTTATATTATCTAACCATTCTCTCTCTCTCTTCTCTTTCTGGGACCCGCATAATGCAAAGGTGAGAGTGTGTGATGTTGTCTCAGAGGTCTCTTAAACTGTCCTCATTTTTAAAGTTTCTTTTTATCTGTTCAGCTTAAGTGATTTCCACTACTCACTCTTTAAGTTTTCTGACATGTTCCTCAGTATCATCTAATATACTCTTGATACTTACTAGTGTACCTTTAATTTCAGCTCTGGCAGTCTTCAGCTCTGTTTGGTTCTTTGTTTTGTTTTCTGTTTCGTTAAACTTCTCAGTTCAGTCGCTCAGTCATGTCCAACTATTTGCGACCCCATGGACTGCAGCATGCTGGGCCTCCCAGTCCCTCACCAACTTCCGGGGCATACTCAAACTCATGTCCATCGAGTCAGTGATGCCATCTAACCATCTTATCCTCTGAAGTCCCTTTCTTCTCCCACCTTCAATCTTTCCCAGCATCAGGGTCTTTTCCAGTGAGCCAGTTCTTTGCATCAGGTAGCCAAAGTTTTGGAATTTGAGCTTCAGCATCAGTCCTTCCGATCTGTCCCTCAGGACAGATTTCTTTTAGGATAGACTGGTAGGATCTCCTTGTAGTCCAAGGGACTCTCAAGAGTCTTCTCCAACACCGCAGTTCAAAAGCATCAATTCTTTGGCACTCAGCTTTCTTTATAGTCCAGCTCTCATATCCATACGTACTGCTGGAAGAACCTTGGCTTTGACTAGATCTTTGTTGGCAAAGTAATGTCTCTGCTTTGTAATATCCTGTCTGGGTTGATCGTAGCTTTCCTCCCAAGGAGCAAGTGTCTTTTAATTTCATGGCTGCAGTCACCGTCTGCAGTGATTTTGGAGCCCAGAAAAATACATCTGTCACTGTTTGCATCGTTTCCCCATGTATTTGCCATAAAATGATGGGACCGGATGCCATGATCTTAATTTCTTGAATGTTGAGTTTTAAGCCAACATTTTCACTCTCCTCTTTCACCTATATCAAGAGGCTCTTTAGTTTTTCTTCACTTTCTGCCATAAGGGAAATCTGAGGTTATTGATATTTTTCCTGGCAATCTTGATTCAGGCTCGTCCTTCATCCAGTCCAGCATTTCTCATGATGTTCTCTGCATATAAATTAAATAAGCAGGGTGACAATATATAGCCTTAATGTACTCCTTTTCTGATTTGGAACCAGTCTGCGGTTCCATGTCCAGTTCTAACTGTTGCTTCTTGACCTGCATACAGATTTCTCAGGAGGCAGGCCAGGTGGTCTGGCATTCCCATCTCTTGAAGAATTTTCCACAGTTTGTTGTGACCCACATAGTCAAAGGCTTTAGTGTCATCAACAAAGCAGATGTAGATGTTTTTCTGGAATTCTCCTGCTTTGTCAATGATCCAATGGATGTTGGCAATTTGATCTTTGGTTCTCTGCCTTTTCTAAATCCAGATTGAACATCTGGAAGTTCACGGTTCACATACTGTTGGAGCCTGGCTTGGAGAATTTTGAGCATTACTTTGCCAGCATGTGAGGTGAGTGCAATTGTGGTATAGTTTGGACATTCTTTGGCATTGCCTTTCTTTGGGATTGGAATGAAAACTGACGTTTTCCAGTCTTGTGGCCACTTCTGAGTTTTCCAAATTTGCTGGCATATTGAGTGCAGCACTTTCACAGCATAATCTTTTAGGATTTGAAATAGCTCAACTGGAATTCCATCACCTCCACTAGCTTTGTTCAAAGGAATGTGTCCTAAGGCCCACTTGACTTTGTCTGGCTCTAGGCAAGTGATCACACCATCCTGCTTATCTGGGTCTTTAAGGTCTTTTTTTGTATAGTTCTTCTGTGTATTCCTGCCACTTCTTCTTAATCTCTTCTGCTTCCATTAGGTCCATTCTGTTTCTGTCCTTTGTTGTGCCCATCTTTGCATGAAATGTTCCCTTGGTATCTCTAATTTTCTTGAAGTGATCTTTTGTCTTTCCCATTCTATTGTTTTTCTCTATTTCTTAGAGTTGATCACTGAGGAAGGCTTTCTTATCTCTCCTTGCTATTCTCTGGAACTCTGCATTTAAATGGACATATCTTTTCTTTCCTCCTTTGCCTTTTGCTTCTTTTCTCAGCTATTTGTAAGGCCTCCTCAGACAACCATTTTGCCTTTTTGCATTTCTTTTTCTTGGGGATGATCTTGATCACTGCTTCCTTTCACAAACCTCCATCCATGGTTCTTCAGGCACTCTGTCTATCAAAACGAATCCCTTGAATCTATTTGACACTACCACTGTATAATCACAAGGGATTTGATTTAGGTCATACCTGAATGGTCTGGAGGTTTTCCCTACTTTGACTTTGTAACTTCACACTATGTACATCTACTCTTCTCTCAAAGTCTTTCAGCATCTTTATGATCATTACCTTGAACATTTCACTTAGTTTTTCTCCTGGGGTTTGATCTAATTCCTTCAATTGGAACCTATTTTTCTGTTCCCTCATTTTTCCTAATTGGCTCTTTTTATTTCTATATCTTTGGCAGGTTGGTTTTATTTCTTGATCTTGGAGTAATGGTCTTTGGAAGGAGACAATATATGTATCCCAGAAGTCCCCTGTCCTCTTGTCACCAGAGGTATATGCTCTAGTGTTGCCACCGTGGGAACTACATGGTCGCCTCTCTTGAGGCAGGCTGACTGGTGTGGGCAGCCTGGTAGGCATGGCTGACCCCTGGTCTGCTTGGTTGCCAAGCCTGCTATTGTGTGGGGCTCCTTCCTGACACAGCTGGTTTCAGGGTCCAGGGTGTCCTGAATCAAGTCTCCTCCTTCTCTTCTGGAAATCCAGCTCCTATCGGGTCCAGGGTCTGCTGCTGGCCTGCTAGTGGGTGGGCTTGGACCTGACATGGCAGGCTGTAGGGCTACAGTGGACCTGGAGCTGCTTCCTTTTCACTGTTGGCTGTAGCCCAATCCTGGCCACCCTGGCTACAGAGCATGTGTTCCTGGAATGGGTGCCAGCCATCTGGTAGGCGGACATGGTACCAGGGTTTCTGACTGCCAGCCTTGGTTTTGCTGAAGTTAGTGTCAGCCCACTGGTGGATGGGGCAGGGCTTGGACCTCTGGCTGCAGAGCTGAGGGTCCCCGGGCTTGTGCGGGCACACTGGTGGGTGGAGCACCATCCTGGGCACCCTGGTGTCAGGTCCTGTGTAGGTGGGGGACTCTGAGGGTCCTAATGCAAATGGCCTGTTGGTGGGTGGGGCTGTGGTCATGCTCACCTATCTGCTTGGTCTGAGTCTTCCCAGTACTGATGCCAACAAGCTGTCTCGTAGGGCTGAGACGTCTTGCTAATAAGTGAGAGGGAGGATTTCAAAATGGCACTTGCCAGCACCCATGTCCTTTGGTAGAACGAGCACCTTCAAGTGGCTGTCACCAGCAGCTCTGCCCCAGGGTAAGCTCCATTTCCTACTGCCTCTCCAGGAGCTCTCAGAGATGAGCAGGTGGGTCTCACACAGGCTCGTTCAAATTACCGCATCCCCACAGAGTCTTGAAGTGCATGAGGTTTTCTGTATGTACTTGAAGAGCAGAGTCTCTAGCTGCTGAAGCTGTCTGGCTCTCTTAAGAGTAAGACCCACTTCCCTTCAAACCCAAATGTTTTGTGGGCATGTCATCCCAGTGCATGACCTACAGGCTTGGTGCCCAACGTGGGGCTCAGACCCCTCACTTCCTGGGAAGAACATCTGCAGTGGTGATTATCCTACCATTTGTGCATTGCCCCCCCAGGGTACGGCTCTTGACTATACCATGAGTCTGCCCAGCTTACCCATCTGATGTGGTTGCCTTTCTATACTATATATATATATATATAAATGTGGCCCCTTGTATGAAGTCCACCACCCCTGCTCACATCAGGGGAGGTGCAGAGTGTGACATTTCATGAAAAAGGAACAAATACACAGGACTCCAGCTCCTCCTGGTGTGCAAACAGAGTGGTTTGTTTCACGACTGTGCTGGTTAGAGAAGGAAACCGAGATTCTGGAGGCTGCTTCAGTGTAAATGGCCTTCATAGTCTCATGTACCCCAGCTTCTTTCTCACCATCCTCAGAAGCTCTTGATCCAGTTCCCCATCTACGTGTCTCCTCTTCTCCTGGCCTGACCCTGCCACATGGAGAAGAGAAGGGGAGAGAAAAATGGACCCCAGAAGGAGGGCAGAGGGTGAGGACTGTGTGGTCCTCATGTGGTTCTGGCTTTAAGCTCAGCTCCAGACTCCTAAGCTGCATCCTGATAGCCTATTGTGAACGATGTTGGATTCGTGATCTCCAAAGATTTAGCTTCAGGACCCGGGACCAGGTTTGATCACTCAAGAGCTTTTGTGTAGTGGAGTTTTCTTTTCTTTTTTTTTTTTTTCATTTATTTTTATTAGTTGGAGGCTAATTACTTTACAATATTGTAGTGGTTTTTGTCATACACTGACATGAATTAGCCATGGATTTACATGTATTCCCTATCCTGATCCCCCATCCCACCTCCCTCTCAACCCGATCCCTGTGGCTCTTCCCAGTGCACCAGGTCCAAGCACTTGTCTCATGCATCCAACCTGGGCTGGTGATCTGTTTCACCCTAGATAATATAGTAAAAGCTTTTGCACAACAAAGGAAACTATAAGCAAGGTGAAAAGACAGCCCTCAGATTGGGAGAAAATAATAGCAAACGAAGCAACAGACAAAGGATTAATCTCAAAAATATACAAGCAACTCCTCCAGCTCAACTCCAGAAAAATAAATGACCCAATCAAAAAATGGGCCAAAGAACTAAACAGACATTTCTCCAAGGAAGACATACAGATGGCTAAAAAACACATGAAAAGATGCTCAACATCACTCATTATCAGAGAAATGCAAATCAAAACCACAATGAGGTACCATTACACGCTAGTCTGGAGTTTTCTTAAAGTAAGAAAAGGGACAGAGAAAGCTTCTGATATAGACATCAGAAGGGGGACGGAGAGTCTGCCATTGCTGGTGTTAGCAAGGGAGTTATATACTTTTTAATAATTGGTTATTACAATTAATCAAAAGAATGTCTCAATGTTGCAAAAATTTTACCAGACTCACTCCCACAATTTACATTTTAGGATAACAGGACAAGAACTTAACAACAGATCCTACCAGACCCACTCCCATAATATCCATTGTAAAATATCAGGATTAGTCAGAAGGTTTTCTGGAAGGAGAAGCTGTCCTCAAGCAGGATTCACTGTTGCTATATAATCCCTAGTACAGAGTTTAAGCTGAGTTGTTTGTTGTGTAATCATCAGTTTGAGGCTTAAAGGAAAAAAAACATTTTATGTGACTAAGACTAAGAAATGTAGAGGGGAAAAAATTGTCCTTTCCTCCTCCTTGAGAATTCCAGACCCCTATCTACTCTTTGAGAGCCCCAAACCCCTTTCTCCTCCTTGGGGAACCCGGACTTGTTATCAACCTGCCTAGGAATTGACTCTCTCAATCCCTGCCCCTTGTTCCCAGGGCTCTCCACCATCCTCAGTCCCTCCGGCTGTACCACCCCCAGGATACCATCTGCAGTGCCCAGAATCCAAAATTCTCCTTCTTCTTCCACCGTGTCTACATCACTACTGTCCTGGAGGGCTCTAGGACAACAGTAGTCCTTGGAAAAACACCCACCTTCTGACTGTGCCACTGGGAGGAGCCCAGGTCCTCACCCTTGGCCCTGAATGGATGGCCCCTGGACAGAACTTCCATCAGTCAGTCAGACAGGAGCCTTTCCTGCTTCTGGGGAGCTCAGTCCCATGGATATGGCACCACCTGCCTCCAAAATACATTTTCACCCCACCCCAGGCAAAGTGCAAATGGTATGCTTTTTCCCCAAACAACGTGCTATTGTTATTTAGATAAAACCTTTGTCTGTATTTAAAACACTGAATTTGTTGTTGTTCAGTCACATCCCATTCATTGCCATCCTATTGGCTGCAGCACGCCAGGCTTCCCAGTCCTTCACTTTCTCCCGGAGTTTGCCCAAATTCATGTCCACTGAGTCTATGATGCCATTCAACCATCACTTCCTTTGTCACACTTCTTCTCCTGCCCTTAATCTTTCCCAGCATAAGGGTCTTTTCCAATGAGTCGGCTCTTCACATCATGTGGACAACATATTGGAACTGCAGCTTCAGCATCAGTCCTTCCAATGAACTAATTTAAAAAAACGTTGAATTTATCGCATCTTTATTTCCAAATTGTGGTAGGTTTTCATAAGGGCCCCATGTTTCCTTCATGCAGCTTCCAGGAAGCAGAGGGAGAAGAGATGTGAACAAGGACGTGGGGTCTCTCCCCTGCCCTGCAGTGTACTCGGTGCTCAACAGATAGCAGCTGTTTGGTATAGCTTGTGATGAAGACAATTCCTGTTGTGTCTCGAGGAGTTTCTGAGAAAGCCCAACGTGCCTTGAACTTCATCTGTTTCTAGTCACCACTCTGTATTGGCACTTTCTTTCTTTCTTTCTTTAAATTAGTTGGAGGCTAATTACTTTACAATATTGTAGTGCTTTTTGTCAAATGCAAGATCCTGTTTAGCTTCCAAGGCTCTTGTGAATGGCAGGGAGGGGTCCCCCCGGCTCCCTCCAGTGCTCTTTCTGCCCTCCCCTCTGCAGTGACACCTGGCCACAATCTCAGCGGGCTGAGGATGTGACCCTGCCTCCTGATGCCAGGACACAGTCTCCCCCTGGGAGTCCCCAGGAGTTCTGGCTGCCTTCACACGATAGAACTTGCCTGAGCAACTAAATGCACAGGTGCCCTTAGGCTCCCCGACAGTCATGAGCTTCATGAGGGGCAGGGATCAGATAAGTGACAGTGGGAGGACAAGGACAGTGGGAGTTTTCTTTATAAAATTAAGGTAGGATATGCACCACCTTTCACCTCCAAGGATGATTCTGAGGTGTATGAATTCAAGTTCAGTGCAGGTTTTGCCACTGTGGTTTCCATAACCCCTCCTCATCTATGGCTTTATGGTCTGACCACCTAGAAAAGCTGATCCATCAGTTGAAGTGCCCAGCCTCCAGTTTCAAAGATGGTACTCCATTAAAATCAGACAAAAGCTTAGGGGTGCTTATTAAGACTTTTTCAACTATATTCCCCAAGACTGAGTAGATTGTGCAGCAAATAAAAGTCCACTCACCCCTCCCCATTTTGAAAGTTTTGGTGTACTTAGATTAGGCAGCATAAACAAGGGTCTAACTGTTTCTGATCAAAGTGTCCTTTCCCTTCCTGCCCCAGGAAATTCATCTAGGACAGAGAGGATCTTCTAATGTTTACGCCCCATTTCAGATATTCTTCTCACTCATGAGACACTGTGTATAATTCTGGCTGCTGTCACCACCCACCCTCATTACAATCACTTTCCACAGAAGGAACCCAGCTTCCCAAAGCCCCAAACCGCCCTGGCTCAGGCACTGACATTCGAGTGCTCTTTGGAGACCCAACACCTCCCCCCCATTTTGCCTTTTTCTGTAGGACTAGGGGACGTCTCTCCACCTTCCTCATGTGACTGTAGCTCTTAGATCATCACTCTAGGTGTAGGGGTGTCCTGCTTCTCCTAGTGTCCCCACTGCTAACACAGGGCCTTCCACAGAGCACAGGCTCCATGAAATAATAAATATGGAATAAATGAGCCAGTGAGCAGGGAACTTATTAAGTTGGATCAGATTTTTTTTTTTACTTTCTTAAATAATAACACCAAAAGTCCAACTGAACGGGGATAGCTTAAAATGACAGACGAGAAATATAAGAAGCAAGAACTCACCTTAGTTACACTTTAAGTCATAATTCCTCCCCCAGTGATATTACTGTTAAGTTTTTTCACATTTCCAAAATAGTTCTATTCCAATTCCATTTCATCTTGTTCAGGGTCACAAAACAAAATGGAAGAGTTCCCAATCACTTTAAAAAAAAAGAGCAAAACTCTTGTTCTTGAACTGTGTAAGCACAAACACACTGTGATCAGCAACATTTACGAAGCCAAGACACTGAAGTTTATTTAGCCTTCTGTTAAAACAGCCAAAGTTTGAAAAATTCCTAAAGAAAAGAGAGATGAATCTGCATGTCATCGTAGAGAAGAGGAACACAAAGATGCTTCACACTGGTTCCCCCAACTGGCCCGGGCCCTCACTTCTGAGAAGGCTGACTGCTTCCTCTTCAGTCACAGACGGAAGGATCACCCTGGCTGCTGCTCTGGCTCAGGCCCCCTCTTCCTCCTCCCCCTCAGCCTCTGCAGACAGAAGTCAGAAGGCCCTCAAAGCCCTTTGCTTGACCCTGAGAAGAAATGCCCTGACTTGCCACTTGCTGGTCTCCACATAAGCCCGAGGACCCCACAGGAACTCGAAGTGAGCTGGGTCATTGTCAAGCACCTGCTGGCATTCCAGGTACCCCTCCCCACCCACATTGGGTCAGCAGCTTCCTGGGCTCCCCAAAGATGCAGTGCTCACTCCAGACACCCCCTCCCCCATCCTGCTAAGTGCTCCCCAGACCTCCTCCTCGGGGTCAGGTCCCCTGCTAGAAGGATCAGGCTCAGGTCCATCACCAGGAGGACAGCCTTGGGAATGCTCTGCCCATCCCTCTGCATCTCATTGAGGGTGAGGCCCAGGGTGGGGACCAGGAAGTAGATGTGCTCCCTGGGGTCTACCTCCTTCACATACATGCCAAAGACCAGTGGCAGGTACTGTGTGGCTTTATGTAAGATCACTGGGAAGTGGGCCTGGTTATCCCTGAGGATCATATTCTGCATTTCAGCCTGGGAGATTGGCTCCTTGTAGCCATACTTGAGCAGCAGGAAACCCATTAGGTTAGCTATCATCACATTCAGAGTCTTCTTGAGCAAGAACTCTGCATGGGCGACAGCAGAGGAAGAGGAGACTGGGCAGGAGGTGGCCAGAGGGGTTGAGACCTCCTCTGCCTCAGCCCCCATGAGCTGCGCCTCCACTGAGCCCTGGGCCTAATTTTGGCCCTGAAGGTCTTCCTTGGGCTTGCTGAGTTCACTCATCTCCACCATGAGCATGATGATGGATTGAACTATAGACAGGAGTGATGCAGGGGGTCAGATGGGGACCATGGGCCTGGTGGAGGGGCGGGTGGTAAATGGTCAGTTGAGAGACATGCCCTGGCCTGCTCTGACTCAGGCCACTTACAGATTCCCTCCTGAGGGCTGCTCTTGGGCCTCACAAGGGCGCTCCTCCTTGGTCGACTTTCTCCTGTCAAGTGAGGAAGTGAGATGGCGCCCAAGGGTGCAGCCAGCATAGCCAGTATTTCATGGGATGAAGGGGGAAGTGATCTGTGGCAAGTTGGGTCCTGTGTATTCTGGGATGGGGAGCCCTTGGTGCACACTAAGGGTTCCCACCTTGCCTTGACTCCTCACACTGCCTGGACATTGTACCCCGTGACCTCAGGACACATTCTCAGACCTAGGTCTTCATCTCTAGTTCCCTAGAGCCCTTGTGAAAGGTAACAAAGGCCCATATCCAGTGTCAGCTGCAGCAGAGCCCTAGGCCTTCTGTGCTGGAAAGTGGGGTGAACTCTGTGAGGTCCCTCCGGTTCTGGGGTGTGTGGTCCTCTCGGGGCTCACTTGTAGTGCTCACTTTTCCCCTGGCAATTCAAGAAGAGATGGCAAAAATACACAGAAGAACTGTATAAAAAAAGATCTTAATGACCTGGATATCAACAGTGGTGGAGTCACTCACTTAGAGCCAGACATCCTAGAGTGTCTGTGCAGAGGAACCAGAGATCAAATTGCTAACAATCATTCGAGCATAAAGAAAGTAAGGGATTTTCAGAGGGACATCTACCTCTGTTGCATCGACTACTCTAAAGCCATTGACTGTGTGAAGTGAAAGTCACCCACTCATGTCCCATGCTTTGCAAACCCATGGACTATAGAGTCCATGGAATTCTCCAGGTCAGAATACTGGAGTGGGTAGCTTTTCCCTTCTCCAGGGGATCTTCCCAACCCAGGAATCGAACTGGGGTCTCCTGCATCTGCAGGCAGATTCTTTACCAGCTGAGCTACCAGGGAATCCCAAATGTGTAGATAATAACAAACTGTGGAAAATCCTTAAGGAGATAGGGATCTCAGACCATCTTACCTGTCTCCTGAGAAACCTGTATGCATGTCAAGAAGTAACAATTAGAACCTTATAATGAACTACTGACTGATTTAAAATTGAATCACAAGGCTGTATATGTTCACCCTGTTCATTTACTGTATATGCAGAGAATCATCATATGACATTCCAGGCTGGATGAGTTACAGGCTGGATTCAGGATTGCTGGGAGAAATACCAACAACCTCAAGTTTGCAGATGATACCACTCTAATGGCAGAAAGTGAATAGGAACTAAAGAGCCTCTTGATGAAGGTGAAAGAGGACAGTGAAAAAGTGGGCTCAAAATTAAAAAAAAAAAAAACTAACAAACAAACTAACTAATATCATAGCAACCGGTCCCATCACTTCAAGCAATAAAGGCGAAAAGGTAGAGGCAGTGACAAATTTCCTCTTCTTGAACTCTAAAATCACTGGGATGGTGACTGTAGCCATGAAATTAGAAGGTGACTGCTTCCTGGAAGGAAAGTTATGACAAACCTAGACAGTGTATTAAAAAGCAAAGGCATCAGTTTGCTGACAATGGCCCATATAATCAAAGCTATGGTCTTTCCAGTATTCAAGTATGGGTGTGAGTGTTGGACCATAAAGAAGACAGAGTGCTGAGGAATTGATGCCTTAAAACTGTGGGGATGGAGAAGATTCTTGAGAGTGTCTTGGACTGCAAGGAGATCAAACCTTAATCCTAAAAGCAATCAACTCTAAATACTCATTGGAAGGACTGACACTGAAGCTAAAGCTCCAATACTTTGGCCACCTGATGCCAAGAGCTGACTCATTGGAAAAGACCTTGATGCTGGGAAAGATTGAAGGTGGAAGGAGAAAAGGGCACAGAGGATGAGATGGTTGGATGGCATCACTAAGTCAATGGACATGAGTTTGAGTAAGCTCTGGGAGATGCTGAGGGACAGGGAGGCCAGGCGTGCTGCAGCCCACAGGGTCACAAAGAGTCAGACATGTCCTGGTGACGGAACGACAACAGCAGCAACAAGTTTTCTTAAGATGTTGAAATGCCTTTGAAATCTTCCATTGTCATTTGGCTAAGTGAATAACTATTGTTTAAATCAACCAGTCAGGTCTATGGGGTATCTAAGATGGCTGCTTGGCTTTTCCTAGCCCCCTGACAAACTTCATTTTTATTTGATGGTATAAAGCCTTCTCTGATTTTGAGGTTAGTGCCCTCACAATGAAGAAAAAAAGTTAGTTTCACTAGATATTAAATTCTAGCTTTGCTAATCAAGGTCTGTGTTTATCAAGGCTCACTTCCCAGTTAGTTCCTTGCTGTTGTGTTACATTACTAAAAAGTTTAATTGAGCTATTGCTAGGTTTTTTTTTTCATGTAACTTTTATTTTTTATTTTTTAAAAAATTTTTATTTATTTATATATTTTTTATTAGTTGGAGGCTAATTACTTTACAATATTGTAGTGGTTTTTGTCATACATTGACATGAATCAGCCATGGATTTACATGTATTCCCCATCCCGATCCCCCCTCCCACCTCCCTCTCCACCCGATCCCTCTGGGTCTTCCCAGTGCGCCAGGTCCGAGCACTTGTCTCATGCATCCAACCTGGGCTGGTGATCTGTTTCACCCTAGATAATATACATGTTTCGATGCTGTTCTCTTGAAACATCCCACCCTCACCTTCTCCCACAGAGTCCAAAAGTCTGTTCTATACATCCATGTCTCTTTTTCTGTTTTGCATATAGGGTTATCACTACCGTCTTTCTAAATTCCATATGTATGTGTTAGTATACTGTATTGGTCTTTATCTTTCTTGCTTACTTCAGTCTGTATAATGGGCTCCAGTTTCATCCATCTCATTAGAACTGATTCAAATGAATTCTTTTTACTGACTGAGTAGTATTCCATGGTGTATATGTACCACAGCTTCCTTATCCATTCGTCTGCTGATGGGCATCTAGGTTGCTTCCATGCCCTGGCTATTATAAACAGTGCTGCGATGAACATTGGGGTCCATGTGTCTCTTTCAGATCTAGTTTCCTCCGTGTGTATGTCCAGGAGTGGGATTGCTGGGTCATATGGCAGTTCTATTTCCAGTTTTTTAAGAAATCACCACACTGCTCTCCATAGTGGCTGTACTAGTTTGCATTCCCACCAACAGTGTATATACTCAGTGTATATACTCAGTGTATATACTCTGCATATATTTAACAAGCAGGGTGACAATATACAGCCTTGATGTACTCCTTTCTCAATGTGGAACCAGTTCATTGTTCCACGTCTGGTTTTAACTGTTGCTTTTTGATCTGCATAAAGGTTTCTCAAGAGGCAAGTTTGGTTGTCTGGTATTCTCATCTCTTTCAGAATTTTCCACAGTTCATTGTGATCCACACAGTCAAAGGCTTTAGTGTAGTCAACGAAACAGAAGTAGATGTTTCTCGGGAACTCTCTTGCTTTTTCTAGGCCCCAACGGAGGTAGGTAATCTGATCTCTGGTTCCTCTGCCTTTTCTAAATCCAGCTTGTACACCTGGAAGTTCTCAGTTCATATACTGTTGAAGCTGAGGTTGGAGAATTTTGAGCACGATCTTGCTAGCATATGAAATGGGTGCAATTGTGTGGCAGTTTGAATATTCTTTAGCATTGCCCTCCTATGGGAGTAGAATGAAAACTGACTTTTGCCAGTCTGGTGGCCACTGCTGAGTTTTCCCAATTTGCTGGTATATTGAGTGCAACACTTTCACGGCACCATCTTTTAGGATTTGAAATAGTTCTGCTGGAATTCCATCACCTCCACTAGCTTTGTTCATATTTAGCTTCCTAAGGCCCACTTAACCTCACACCCCAGAACATCTGACTTTATGTGAGTGAGCACAGTATCGTGGTTGTCTGGTTCATAAAGACCTTTTTTGTACAGTTCTTTTGTGTATTCTTGCCACCTCTTCTTAATCTCTTCTGCTTCTGTTAGGTCCATACCATTTCTGTCCTTTATTGTGCCCATCTTTGCATGAATTGTTCCCTTGGTATCTCTGATTTTCTTGAAGAGATCTCTAGTCTTTCCCATTCTATTGTTTTCCTCTATTTCTTTGCACTGTTCCCTTAAGAAAGTCTTCTTATTTCTCCTTGCTCTTCTTTGGAATTCTGCATTCAGATGGGTATATCTTTCCTTTTTTCCTTTTCCTTTCTCTTCTCTTCTTTTCTCAGCTATTTGTAAGGACTCCTTAGACATCTGTTTGCCTTCTTGCATTTATTTCTCTTGGGGATGGTTTTGGTCACTGTCTCCTGTACAGTGTTGCAAACGTTTGTCGGTAGTTCTTCAGGCACTCTGTCTATCAGATCTAATCCCTTGAGTCTATTTGTCACTTCCACTGTATAATCATTAGGGATTCAATCTGGGTCATACTTGAATGGTCTAGTGGTTTTCCCTACTTTCTTCAACTTAAGTCTGAATTTTGCAATAAGTAATTCACAATCTCAGCCACAGTCAGCTCCTGGTCTTGTTTTTGCTGACTGTATAGAGTTTCTCCATCTTCGGCTGGAAAGAATATAATCAATCTGATTTTGGTATTGACCATCTGGTGATGTCCATGTGAAGATTCATGTCTTGTGTTGTTGGAAGAGGGTGTTTGCTATGACCCATGCATTCTCTTGGCAAGACTGTGTTAGCCTTTACCTTGCTTCATTTTAGATTCCAAGGCCAAACTTGCCTGTTACTCCAGGTATCTCTTGACTTCCTACTTTTGCATTCCAATTCCCTATGATGAAAAGGACGTATTTTTTTTTTGGTGTTAGTTCTAAATATCCCTGGTGGCTCAGAGGGTAAAGCGCCTCCTGGAGAAGGAAATGGCAACCCACTCCAGTATTCTTGCCTGGAAAATCCCATGGATGGAAAAGCCTGGTAGGCTACAGTCCATGGGGTCCCAAAGAGTTGGACATGACTAAGCGACTTCACTTTCACTTTCACTTTTTCTAAAAGATCTTGTAGGTCTTCATAGAACTGTTTGGCTTCGGCTTCTTTGGCATCAGTAGCTGGGGCACAGACTTGGATTACTGTGATAGAAAATGGTTTGCCTTGGAAATGAACCAAGATCATTAAGTCACTTTTGAGATTGCACCCAAGTACTGCATTTCAGACTCTAATGGCACCTATAAAGGCTACTCCACTTCTTCTAAGAGATACTTGCCCACTGTAATAGATATCATGGTCATCTGAACTAAGTTCGCCCATTCCCATCCACTTTAATTCACTGATACATAAAATGTTGATGTTCATTCTAGACATCTCCTGTTTGACCACTTCCAATTTACCTTGATTCATGGACCTAACATTCCAGGTTCCTATACAATATCATTCCTATACAATAATATTACAGCATCAAACTTTACTTTCACCACCAGACACAGCCTCACTGCCCAGTGTTTCTGCTTTGGCTCAGCCTCTTCATTCTTTCTGGAGCTATTTCTCCACTCTTTTCCAGAAGCATATTGGGCACCTACCAACCTGGGGAGTTTATCTTTCAGTGTCATACCTTTTTGCCTTTTCATACTGTTCATGGGGTTCTCAGGGCATGAATGCTGAAGTGATTTTCCATTCCCTTCTCCAGTGGACCACATTTTGTCAGAACTCTCCACCATGACTCATTCATCTTGGGTGACACTACATGGCATGGCTCATAGTTTCATTAAGTCACACAAAGCTGTGATC
>SNSB01089213.1:49933-224839 GCA_012922965.1 Capreolus pygargus | reverse complement strand
GTTGGATGCATGAGACAAGTGCTCGGACCTGGTGCACTGGGAAGACCTAGAGAGATCGGGTGGAGAGGGAGGTGGGATGGGGGATCGGGATGGGGAACACATGTAAATCCAGGGCTGATTCATTTCAATGTATGACAAAACCCACTACAATGAAAAAGAAAAGAAAAAAAAAGGCTCTTTAGTTCTTCACTTTCTGCCATAAGGGTGGTGTTGTCTGTGTATTTGAGGAAACAATGCTTCTATATTAAAACCCATCTTTCATGTAGCCCTGAAGGTAAAAGTTAAAAACAGCAATCAGGATAGACTCACTTGTTTTTTAGAAGAACTATCTTTCTGAGCCAGTTTTTTCATGAAATGTGTAAAGAGCAATGGCCCATTATTTTGGGAGAAATTGAACACTGGCAAGATAATCTGAGTGCTTCCAAATGAGGAGACAGTGGTCCTACTTAAATATGTGCTGGGCTGTGGGGGTACACAACTGCAGAGCTGAGTATGATGTGATGTGGTTTCATGTTTTGCTTCATCAGAAAAGGACTAGAGTCAGTTCTCTGGTTCTTTCATTCTGAAAGACACTATAAAAATCTGTGCTTTTCTTAGGACAAAGCACATAGCCCTGTATATGGCATCAGGCCAGGAGCTTTGTAGGGCCAGCAGAGAAATCAAAGGGAAAAGGCAACTCATGAATTCTCAGAAAACAGAATTTTAAATTTTCCCTGTGGGCAAGGTGGTTTGTAGATGTTATCCAAGTGTCATGAGAGTAGAATTCACCCCCCTTCTGTGAGTTATGATTGGAGGGTCATCTTTGTCCATGTTCTTTATCAGAACAGACTTGAGAGAAGAACTCCGGAATGGGAAAGGGGTAAAAGACCTGCAGGAGGAGACTGAGCCTGCAGCCTGAGGTGGGAGGGCACAGGTGGGCTTGAGAAACTTGCTAGCTCCTCTGGGTTCTCAGATGTAACTGTCAGGCCCCACAGGGCTGCTGGGGACGGATCAGAGGGTTAGGCTGGGGCTCAGAGCAAGGACAAGCGAACAATAAAGAAGGGCCTCCTCCCATGTACTGGAAATTAATTGGGTGCCTTTTCCTTCTTCAGGGGATCTTCCTCATCTGAGGATCTAACCTGATGTTCGTCCATGTGCAGGCAGATTCTTTACCACTGAGCTGCCAGGGAAGCCCAGAATTAGTCATGTTTGGACGTGTCATAATTGGAGGTAATTTTAACCTGTGGGCTTCCTAGGCGGCTCAGTTATTTATTTATTTATTTATTTTTAAATACATGCCTGCCAGTGCAGGACTCAGAGGAGACTCGGGTTTGAGCCTGAGTCGGGAAGATCTCCTGGAGGAGAAAACGGCAGCCCACTTCAGTATTCTTGCCTGGAAAGTTCCATGGACAGAAGAGCTTGGTGAGCTATATAGCCATGGGATGCAAAAGGTCACACACAACTAAGCACGCTTGCACTTAACCTGTGCCATTTGGATTAGCCAAAAACACAAAAATTGTCTTTCTCATATATACCCTTCAAATTCAATTAAGGAATATCGCCACACTATCTGGAAAAAAAAAATTAGCTGGTTTTGATTTCTTTCTATTCCCAGGCCGCCTCCGCTCGCACACACTCGCCAGTCGACGGGAGTCATTTGTGAGTGCCGCGGCTATTTCACAGTCAACCGCGAGATGTCAGCGCGCTCAGTCCTCTCAGCATTTCCCAGGCCCGCGGAATCCAGCTTGTAAAGAAGACAAGCTGGATTTCTCCGGGAGGAGATTTCCAGACCCTCGGGGTCAGGTACGACGACCACAGAGCCCGCTGGGTGGTCTTCATGGGTGAGACCGGGGGCCGCGCGATCCCGAGCAGACGGCGGGATCTGCCTCTCCCGCGGCGAGCACGCCGCCATGCTTCCCTTGAACTCCGAGCACTTCACGGGGCCTCCCGGGTGCGCAGCCTCGGGGGACCCGCCGTTACCCGCACCGCCCGCGGAGCGCGGAGTGCCCTGGCCGGGCCGGGCCAGTGCCTCCGCCAAGCCCGGCCCTGCCCCGCGGGAGAACGAGCAGTACCCGCCTCCCCGCAGGCGCCTGGAGACTACCCCGGGGCGCGTCCAGGGGCTCTGAGACCGATGAAAAGGGCTTTTCCCCGGCTAGCCTGCCCTCGCCTGTCAGCAGAGCCTGCCCTGCGGTGCGGGGTGCCTGGGGGCGCTCCTCCAATCACGTTTTTGCCACATGTCAGCGAGGGCAGATTTTGTAAGGTGGGAAGAGCCGCTTCCACCTACGTGCCGTCCGTCCGCAGGCTCCCGGCTCTCTCCCGGGCCAGCCCGGCGCTGGCGGTCCCGGCGCGGGGCGGTGTGGGACACCACGTGCGTAGGGAGCCGTGGGGCCCACCCCCCGGGCACCGCACCGCCCCAGACTCTGAGCGCCCCTCTTATCAAGGCTGTCGGGGAGGCCCAGGGTGGCAGATTCTGCTTCACCAGATGAAAATCTGAACCAAAACAAACAAGGAAGTAAAGCTACTAAAAAGTCACATGAGAACACACCCTCTTCTCCGGAAATCATTTAAAAGTGCATACACTGTGTGGGTACCGTAGTTTTCCCGTTAAAAAGTTCTGTGTAGTTATAGTGACTACTTGAAGAGTGATTTGTGAAATTTTAATAATTTGGAATGCATTTTTTTCGTCCAGTCATTAAATCTCAAAATAATGGGGTAAAAAGAAAAGGCTTTCCTCTACTTCCCACAGCATTGTTTTCCTTGGAGCTCTGCTGGATTACCTTGTCTGGTCCCTCAGGTGCATATTCAGCAGAGTCCATGATATATAGTCACTTTCAATTTCAAGATTATATTCATTTAAAAATTTAATCTAAATGTCTATGTATATGCTATATGCTCAAACACTCAGTTGTGTCCAACTTTTTGCAATCCTATTCTCCTCTGTCTGTGGGATTTTTCAAGCGAGAATACTGGAGAGGGTTGTCATTACCTGCCAATTCAGGAGACGTGGGTTCCATCCCTAAGTTGGAGGAGGAAATGGCATCCCACTCCAGTATTCTTGCCTGAGAAATCCCATGGACAGAGGAGCCTGGTGGGTTACAGTCAGTGGGGTTCTCAAAAAAGTCAGACATGACTTAGTAACTAAACAAGGAGATATATATCTCTCCTCTCTCCGCTTCTCCAAGCAAAGGCCCCCATTTCAGAGCAGATGAGACTGTGATCCTCTCTTCTACTCCTGCGACTTGGAGCTGGTAATCGGAAGACAGAGTTAACCTCCAAGCTCGCTCTTGATCCCCTTCTGGCCTTGGGCTCTTCTGGTGTTGGTTGAGGAAGAAAGGTTCAGGGAAAATAGTAAAAGCCTTTTTCCTGGGTGAGTTTGTCATTTTTTTTCTCTGGTGGCTGCTGCTTCTGAGCTCCCACGGACTGGCCACCAAACCCTCCAAGTGAAAGACACTTTCAAACACTGGCCCTCCCCAGGTTTCATGTGCAAAATCTTTCAAAGGTCTTACCGGGGTCTCCCTGCTACACAATTTGCTGATGTGTAACTCCATCCCCTCTCCAGTTTCCTTTGTATTCCCTTCCTGGTGGAGACTCTCGCACACTAGTCCTTGGTAAGAAGGCTTTGCTTTTAAGCAGCCATCTCCAGTGAAGAATTGATGTATCTGTGTGCCTGAGTCATACCCAACTCTTTGCAAACCCCTGACTGTAACCCACCAGGCTCCTGTATCTGTGGAATTTTCTAGGCAAGAATACTGGAGTGGGTTGCCATTTCCACTTCCAGGGTATCTTCCCAACCCAGTGATTGAACCCGAGTCTCCCACATCTCCTGCGCTGCTGGGAGAATTCTTTACCAGTGTGCCACTTGGGAAGATAAAATGATGCAAAACTGGCTCTTTTCTGTGATGTCACTGTAGCCAACTCTGCATTCCAACTGTGCGTGTGCAAATATCTCCACCACTGGTCCTTGCCCTCTACCCTGCTCCCTTGTCTTTTCTCTCCATCTTCAGTTAGGCTGGGGCAGATGGGTGAACCTGCAGGCCGGTGGAGATGTCCATCTGGGGAATGAGGTCCAGCTTTTCCCCTTTGCAGGCACCTCCATCTTTATGAGTGATTTTGTTAGAAATGTCATCATTTGGCTTTGGAGATAAAAGCGCATCAATATTGTGAACATCCACTTCCCCAGGCTGATATCCACACTTCTTCTGAATTCCCCTACTTCTCCAGGTGCTTCTGTAGTTGGCTGACCTTGATGAATAGTAGAGATGATGCATCTCATTATGGGAAGCCTGGAGCTTGGCCTAGTCCCATTGGTTTTAAGAAGATGGGTATGTAACTCACTTTGTCCTTAGGTCCACTGTGTTAAAGAAAAGAACACTAATATGTTTTGAGTACTTACCTTGTTTCAACTAATTATCACAAGAAGACAGTAAAGTAATATGATTCTCAATTGTTAAATGAGGAAAATTTAAGCTCTAAAATATTCAGAGGTCTTACAAATAGCTGAGAGAAGAAGACATGTGAAAAGAAAAGGAGAAAAGATATACCCATCTGAATGAAAAGTTACAAAGAATAGCAAGGAGAAATAAGAAAGACTTTTTAAATGGGCAATGCAAAGAAATAGAGGAAAACAATAGAATGGGAAAGACTAGGGATCGCTTCTAGAAAATCAGAGATACCAAGGGACTAATTCGGGTACAATAAAGGACAGTAAAGGACAGGAGTGGTATGGACCTAACAGGAACAGAAGATATTAAGAACAGGTGGCAAGAATACACAGAAGAGCTATACAAAACAGATCTTAATGACCCAGATAACCAGGATGGTGTGATCACTCACCTAAAGCCAGACACCCTGGAGTGTGAAGTCAAGTTGGCCTGAGGAAGCATCACAACAAACAAAGCTAGTGAGGTAAATGAGCTAGTGGAATTCCAATGAGCTATTTCAAATTCTAAAAGATGATGCTGTTAAAGTGCTGCACTCAATATGCCAGCAAACTTGGAAAACTCACAGGACTGGAAAATTCACAGACTTTAGAGAACAAACTAGTGGTTACCATAGCAAGAGAGAATGGATAGGGTTAACATGGTAGGAGAAGGAAGTACAAGCTACTAGATGTAAAATAAACTGCAGGGATATATTGTACAACACAGGGAATATAGCCAATATTTCATAGTAACTATAAATAGAATATAACTTTTAAATTGTGACTCACTATATTGTATACCTATAGCATATAATATTGTATATCAGCTACATTTCAATTTAAATGCCAAAATGATTTTAAAAAGAGTTGTTGAGGGCTTACTGTGAACAGAGAAGAAATGGAATGTGATTTGTTCTCATCTTTAAACTAGTTTGTAACTGGGAAAGGGCCAAAAGTCATAGAGAAAATGAACTATAATCAAAAGTGAAAGTGAAAGATCATATAACAAATGTAAACGTCAAATTCTAAAGGGATTCTGAAGTTCCAGTACAGGTTTGGGGGAGTGGATGTCTTAGAAAGTTACAGTCTGAGCTGAATCCCAGGGGATGGAGAGTCCGTGGAGATAAGAGACGTCAGGGACAACTTGAGGGTGGAGAACAAACAGCAGGAAAAAGAGCAGAGAGGCAAGAACTCTTTTAGCACATTTGAGAAAGCTAATTTGGCTGGAATGTCAAGTGTAGAATTTATGTAGTTGAGATTGGGAGATAAAGTCAGAAACTTCAGTGAGGGTTGAGTCACAGAGAATCTACACAGTCAGGCTGAGGTTGTGACTGGGATACCATTCAAAGAATTTAAGCTGAATATTATTTCACTGGTGCTGAGCCTGAGGGCAGTGATCCATTAGAATGGGAGAAACTGAAAAAGTGAAAATAAAAGGTGGAAGAATCAAGCAACCATTACAATTATCACGGGATGTATTATAAGAGGAAATATTGGCAAGGGAAGTGTATCAACTGGAATCCTGCTACACTGATGGTTGGAGTATAAAGTGGAACAACCATTTTTCAGAGTTGTTGGGTAAATTTCTTATAACATTTAACCCTATCTTAAGGCCCAGCAATTTCACTCTTAGGTACTTACCCAAGAGAATGAAAATATCTGTCCACAAAACACTAGTTAGGGAGTTTGGGATGGACATGCACACACTGCTATATTTAAAATGGATAACTAACAAGGACCTCCTGTATAGCCCAGGAAGTTCTGCTCAGCGCCATGCGGCAGCCCAACTGGGAGGGGTGTTTGGGGGAGAATGGATACATGAACACATACGGCTGGGTCCCCTTGCTGTCCACCTGAATCTATCACAGCATTGTTAATTGGCTATGTGTGTTAGTCACACAGCCATGTCTGACTCTGTGTGACCCCGTGGACTCTAACCCGTTAGGCTCCTGTGTCCATGGGGTTCTCCAGGCAGGAATACTGGAGTGGGTTGCCATTCCCTTCTCCAGCTGATCTTCCCAACCCAGGGGTCAAACCCGAGTCTCCTGCATTGCAAGCAGATTCTCTACAATCTGAGCCACCAGGGAATAAATACCCCAATACAAAATTAAAAGTTAAAAAGAAGAATATTTCCAGCAGCCTTACTCAAAATATGGTCCATTAACAAAACAAATTAGATGAACAAATTGTGGTTTATTCATATGACGAACTGCTATTTAACAATTAAAAAGAGGATGGACTATTGACATACTGAATAACATCGCTGAATCTCAAAAATATAATGTTTAGGACATCAAGATAAGAGTCTGTGCCTTGTGATGTCATTTACATGCAGTCTAAATTCAGGGAAGTTCATCTATGGCAATAGAAATAAAAAATATAGTGGATGTTAAGGGGGAGAAGAAATAAATGGATGGAGAATGGGTTGGAAAGCTGTGTGAGGGAACTTCTTAACAGGTGCAAATGTCCTGCATCTGCAGGAGGATTCCCACCTGCAAGGTGGGAACAGCCCAGTGCATTCCTGGAGTCAACTGTGGTGGTCAGCCTTCTGGGGTCAAATCCCAGAGCCTCCACCTCCCAGCTCTGTGGCCCCAGGAGAGGCACCACACCTCTCTCTGCCTCTGTTTCCTCTTCCATTGATGGGGATATGCCTGGTGCTGCCAGGTAGGAGGCGAGGAGCAAATCACTAATAGTAATATTTACAAGTGCCTGGGTTTGAAGGTTGCCATCAATGGCTAAATAAACACATTTAATTAAAAAAAAAATTCTGTGAGTGAATAGCAAATGAGTCTCCCTGGCCCCCACCCTGGCCCTGTGTCTGTCATTAGCCCTCCCAGGTCCCTTAGAATGCATATACACAGTTTTTTGGGTTGCCACCTCCTCTAGGAAGTCTCCCTGAGGGATCCAGACCCTGGAGAGACACACCCCCACCCCCCAGGGCTCCCACATCAGCAGTCCTTCTGGGGGGCATTACTTGGTTCCATGGGACATCAAGCGGGTCCAGTGTCCAGCTCCCCATCATTCAGCAAATGAGGTGGGGGAGTGGGGCTCCCATAGCTCTGGACGTGAGTGAAGGAACCAGAGAAAAGGGAGGTGGCCAGTCCCCTCTCCACTTGTTTGGAGAGTTCCCGGGCCCTTTTCCAGGCCCCCCATGTGGCCTCCTCCCTTCTGTGCCCCACCCGGCCTCCACCCACCCCTGTGTCTGCCCAGGTCCTGCCTGCCACGAGGAGGCCCACCCTGCAGGGCTCTGGGTCCATCTCACCTGATGGGCAGGTGCGCGGGACAATGGGCAGGCCGGGCCCTCAGCGTCCCTGCCGTGTCCTGCCCGCCTAGGGGTGGGGACAGCTTCTGAGGGCAGCTGCCAGGGCTCCAGGTAACCAGACGCATGGCCAGGGCTCTGACCCAGGGGGCGCACAGGCCGGGCTGGAGGGCTCTGACCCAGCTCAGGGTGGCACCGGCTCTGCAGAGCCGCCATATGTCACCAGGCTCGCTGCGGAGCTCCCAGCCCAGGCACCCTGGGCCCCTGGGAGCCACAGAAGTCCTTCAGGACCATCCCTCCCCGCACCCACAGCCAGAGCGATGTTTTCCATGAGACCCTGGCAGACGAGCCAGTGGGGCTGGGGTGTAAATGTCGCCAAGGGTCCTGCAGTCCCCAAGATGGGCACTGTTTCCCATCTCTTTCCAAGTGGCCTGGGGACTCACTCAGGGCCCACCTCCTCCTCCTGGCGGCGGGCTGCAGAAGGGAGAGCCGGCTGGGGTGGAAGCAGGAGGGGCCCCGAGTCTATTTCTACCCCAACGCAAACTCGTGAAGGCGGCTGTAGCCTCTTGTCAGACAGGACGCCCGTGGGAAACGGAAAAGAGAAGAAACTCTGGAGGGTCTCAGTGGCCCACCAGCCCCACCCTCCGCCTTGTCTAACAGAAGTGACAGCCAACTGCCGGGCAGGAGACCACTGACATGTGCAAGCTCCTTGCCCGGCTTGGGGGAGCAGGGGCAGGGAGGCAGCAGGTCCCCAGGGCGTCTGTGGGGCCATACCTGGATTCATCCTGCCCACTCCCCACCTGAGACAAAATAGCAGACCTCGCTTCCTTCCTGCGTTGCTTTAGATAACTGCGATTTAAATATTAGTAGGCAACATTTCTCCATCTCACAATCATTGTTCAATGAATCATATGTGTATAAACAATAGGAGATATAAAAAGGTGTCTTGGCAATAGTGTGGGGGTTATCTCTGAGCCAGCATGGAGGTGTCTGTGAGAGGTGGAACGTTCCAGCAGCTGGGAGCGCAGAGGAGGGGAGGCACTGCTCCTGGAGGATCCGCCGAGGCCCCTGGGTGGGAGGCAGGAACACCATTGAGGGGGCTTAAGAACCGCCAACCAGCATGGAGGGGTATCGTCCCAGGGTGGGGGGGTCTCCCTTCAGGGCCACCAGGCTCGGGGACTCTAGCAGCAGCTACACACCAGCCCTGAGACAGGGCTCCAAGGCCAAAAGCAAGTCAGAGCAGGCACAGGGGGAGAGTTTGGCGGTTGAACTGGGGCTGACCACAAGGAAGATAAGGGTCCCCCGGGGGCATTCCAGAAGGATCCCAGGCTCCAAACTCCACCCCCTGTCTCCTTCCTCTGTTCAGCTTCAAGTCCTGGAGAGATACTGCACGCTGGGCCAACGCTCTTACCAGGCCATGTCGGGCAGCGGCTTCATACAGAAAACCAGGGTTATCCTGGTGGCCCCTCTGAGAGCCCAGTGGTGAGGATGCCTGGACTCCCCACAGGGGGACCTGGGCTCAGGGCACTGAGACAAGTCAGCAGTTCCCAGCCCACTACACAATGAAACCATCTGGAGCCCCAAGGCCAGGCACAGACACCTCTTCCGGAAGTCTTCCAGGTGCCTGGGTGGTTGGGACCGGACTGCAGGGGCCGAGACCACAAAGGACCCCTGAGGTCACGGGCTGCCCATGTCTCCAGATGTGCTGGAGAGCTAACCACACAGAGGGATTTGTTGGAAGGCAGTCCTCGAGCTGGCTGGGGGGTAACAAGGGTGCCAGAGATGGAATGCTGCGTTCTCCGCATTCACATGCTAAAGCCTGGTCCCCAGGATGACGCACTGGGAGGTGAGGCCTTTGGGAGGTGATGTGATGAGGTCATGAGGGTGGTCCCCCAGGAAGGGACTGTGCTGTGTGTTAGCCGCTCAGTCATGTCCAACTCTTTGCAACATGTGGACTGCGGCTCTCCAGGTTCCTCTGCCCAGAGAATTCTCCAGGCATGAATACTGGATTGGGTTGCCATTCTCTTCTCCAAGGGATCTTCCCAACCCAGGGATGGAACCCATGGCTCCTCATTGCAGGCGGATTCTTTACTGTCTGAGCCACACTGGTGATGGGATCAGTGCCCTCATAACAAGAGGCGTGGGAGGCATCTGTCTCTTGGCCACAACATGGCGAGAAGGCATCATCCGCTAGCCAGGAAGAGACCCCTCGCCAGGAACTGAACTGGCCAGCACCTTGCTCTTGGACATCCAGCCTCCAGGACTTCAGCAAGGCACAAACGGATGTTGTTTGAGGTACCGTCTGCGGTGGTTTGTGAGAGCCGCCCGACCTTCAAAGACACCACATGTGGCTGGCCGTGTCCTCTCCCCTGCAGGCCCTTGGGGGTCCCCAAGCCATCACGTCCACTTCCCTGGCTCCTCCACGCGCCCCCTGCCACTGAGGTGCTCCCAGCCCTGCTGGCGCCCGGAACACAGCTCTGGGCATCACCTCTGCTGTGGCCTCTGCCTGGACTCCGTTACCCTCCCCTTCTGCCCTGGTTCTTCCAAGGCCAGCTCTTCAGCATCACTCTCCAGGTCGTCTCATCACAGAAGTGTTTCTTGACTGTCCTTTCTAGAAGGACAACCCTCTTATTCTCTCTCTTAGCCCCACGTTACTACTCCCTCACTGCATTCATCAAAATCTGAAATCGCACCACTTGTGAGTTTGCTTACACTGGTGTATTTTGTCCACAAGGACTAAGTCTATCTTTAAAAAAAAAAATTTCTTTCTTTTACCTTTTGTTTTTATTTCTGGCAGCACTGGGTCTTCACCTGGCACGCACAGTTTCTCTACTTGCAGCACACACGTGGGCTGAGTTGTCTCACTGCACATGGGATCTTAGTTCCCCGATCAGGGATCGAACCAGTTACCCTGCCCTTGGAAGGTGGATTCTCAACTGCTGGACCACGAGGAGGTCCCCTAAGTCTGTATGACTCATTACACCATCACCAGAACACAGCTCAGCCTCTCACAAGACATCTGTGCTTCACACCTGCATCAGTAAATGAACGAACAGGAGGATGAACTTTCTTGCCTACCTCCTGGACTTCATCACCGCGGCTTTCCCTGCATTTGCTTCACTACGTGAAACGTCTGTTTCTAGAACCCTTCCCACCACCAACACTTCCTCTCCACAGTTGGAACCTTCTGGAAAGTATGGGGCAGGACAGAGGCTTTACATAAGACACAAGACCTGGCACAAAATGGGAACGTAAAACTACATGTTCCGATTATTAACATTTCAGGTCCTTGTCTGGCCATTTGTATCTGGGTCATCTGTTAATTGTGGTTCCCTTTAGTTACACATCATGTTTTCCTGCTTTTTTGCTTATCTAGTTATATTTGATTCTGTATTGGCCATTGCATTTGATATGTTGTACAGACTCTGGGCTCTGTTATCTTCCTCTGAAGAGTGTGGAGTTTCTCTAGCAGGGAGTAAAATTATCAAAACACTGTTCCATGAAGGCATGGCTTTGATGCTTTTGTAGGGAATCTCTGTTGGCTTGGTCCTTGTGGGAGGTCCTGGCTTCTGGGGCCCTCCTGGGGTTCTGGCAGAAAATCTCAAGTGTTTGCCAAACTCCTCTAATAAGACAGAGCTCAGCTTCCCACTGTCTCTCCTTGCCTCTTTGGTTTTAGGCTACTATGTTCCACTGGGATCCCTGGACTCTCACTTTGGACAAATAGTTCAGAAGTCAGTCAAGGATTTAGGGGGATTTATGTGCAGATCTGGGGTCTCTCCCCTCTATTTCCAGCTACTCATGCAGCCCTGACCGTGACCTCCAACTGCTGAATCTTCACCCCAAAGAAACTGACTTTCTGTCAGGGGACCCCCTCTTTCACATGGGTTCCCCCAACCACACGGAGTCCCTGACCTCCATGTCCAGAGGCAGCAGGAGGGGAGAGGAGAATCTGGTGAACTGGTCAATGGGCAGTGGCCTCAGAAAGTAAGGTGACGAGATGGGGATGGTGGCTGCCTCCCGTGAGCAGCCGTGAGGAGCAGGGTGTGGGCTCTGAGGGTCAAAGCAGTGGTTGGTTCTGTAACACCAGCCCCGGTGTCATCACCGTGGCCCCCCACTCTGAACGCCCACATGGTGCAGCCCAGGGCTGGACCTGCTACACGTTCTGTTCTCTCTGCAGCCCAGTGAGGTGGGGGCCTTTCATACCCACTTTACAGATGTGAAGACCAAGGCTCAGGAAGTGCCAGAATTCATCCAACCCCTTGTCCGTCACTCCGGGGCAGCACTTACCTCACTTGCGCCTCCATCTCAGCATCAGCCGGACGGCGGGCTTCCCTGGGGGCACAGTGGTAAAGAACCCGCCTGCCAATGCAGGAGATGCACACTCCATCCCTGGTCTGGGAAGATCCCCCATGGGGCAGAGCGACTAAGCCTGTTTGCCACGAGTACTGAGTCTGTGTTCTAGTGCCTGGAAGCCACAACTCCTGAGCCCACGAGCTGCAACGACTGAAGGCCACAAGCCCCAGAGCCTGTGCGCCACAACAAGAGACACCCCCACCCCACAGCTAGAAAGCGGCCCCCACTTGCCACAACCAGAGAAGAGCCCGGGCCTAAGCCAGGCAGTGGTGCCCTGACTGCTGGATGGATGAGAGCTGGGTGGGACCCGACTCGGGGAGGGCAGGGGTATCACCTGGGAGGTGGGTGATGAAGGAGGAAGCCAGCTGAGTCATCTGCGTGTATCCTGACCCCACCTCTTCTTGGCCTGTGGGTCCTGCCTCTGCTGGGCCTCAGTTTCCCCATATATATCCATAAGGGGCCAAGTAGAATGTCCCCTAAAAGTCCTGGCTGGCAAATCTGAGGGCCCTGTGCAGCATCCTTGTCTGAGAGGTGCAGAGGGTTCTCGGGGCTGAGTAGCAGGATTTCAGGGGAGCAATCTGGGTCGGCTCCCAAGCCTCTAAGAGACACCATGGATCATCCCGAGGTGGTCGAGCGGTGAGCCATGAAGGCCCAAGGCCACAGCCATTCCTGGAGGGGGCCTACCATCTGCCAAGCCCTGGTTTCACCTGTGCTGAGGTTTGGCTCTGCAACCACCGTCAGGCCGAGCCATCTGTGAGCGGGGCGCTGGTGATGCCCTTTGCACACAGGACTTCTCAGGGGTCCCTTCCCCTGGAAGAAGTGGGAGCAGGGGAGGGGCCTGCAGCCTGCCTGCTGAGGTCCCGCGGCCGCTGTGGGCGCCTCAGGAGGCCTCCTTGCCGAGCAGAGTGCAGCACGTTTCACCGAACCCGGCAACTCCAGGGAGCCAGCGGCTCACATCATGCTCAGGCAGGAAGCCAAGCCCTGCCTGGAAGCTGAAGGAAGCTTCACTGCAGAGGCCCACAAGATGGCAAGGCCCCTCCAAGCCACACCCCCAGAGCGGCATCCTGCAGGACCGGCCTGGGAACCGGGGGACCTGCCACAAGTTGCTGGGCTTCAAGCTTTCGTACCTAGATTCCGACTCCGTGGGTGAGTGGCTGTGTCACCCTCATCCTGTCCGCAGGCTGGGAGGCTGGGTCTCAGGAATCCTTCCCCAGGGTCCCCAAGCCCTCCTTGGGAGGGGCCACAAGGCCTCTGCGCCCCACTGGTGACCCCCCACGTCTCTGCTTGGGGAGGAAGCTGAGCCGCTCAGGCTCCACACATGCCCAGTCCTGCCGGCCTCCCTCCACGTCTCTGGACGGACAGAACGTGCAGCGCCGTCATCCTGGCCAACACGTACTCCACGGCCTCAGTTCAGTTCATTAATACTCTGCTTTAAAAGGACCCAGCAAACACCCCATTTTCCTAATTGGGTCAGCAACTGCGCCCGTGTATGGAACACAAACTGTTCAGTCACTACCACACAGCTCCGTTTCTGCCTCAAACTGGCACGCACCTTTCCATTTTAGGGGGATGACAACTTGGCTCCCTAAACTCCGAGTCCAGCCCACCATAGCCACGTCTTTAAGAATGCTGTTTAAGACACTGCAAGTGTTTCCATTGAGGCACAGACTTGTCCACTCCCAGCAGAAAAGCTGCAGAGGTGAGCTTGGTCCTGCATTCTGCCCTTCAAAGCAACTACCTACCGCCCCCGCATCCCAGGCCATGCCGTGGCATGTCACAGAATATCCTAAGAGTCCACGTGCCCTTATTTTATGTGATAAACTCCTTACCGTCAGGCTGGGGTAGTTTTTGGCTTTTCACTTTTATAAACATCACTGCTAAGAACATCTTATGATTCTATTCCTAGGACTGGAATTGCCAGGTGGAAGGGCTGAAGGTTTCTGCAGTTATGGATACACTTTTGCTAAACCACTTTCCCCAAAGAGTTACATTAGTGATACAACGGGGTCATTGGAAACAAATTTTCTCTTAGAGAAAAAAAAAAAATCATTTCTGGAAGGAGAAATAAAGAAAATATGTCTCAATATTTAATAAAATATTAAATAAATATTTAATAAAATATTATTAAATATTATTAAAATTAAATAAATTAATTAAATTATTAATTAAATTTTTATTTATTAAAATAAATTAATTAATATTATTAATATTATTAAATATTATTAAAATTAAATAAATTAATTTAATTATTAATTAAATTATTAAATAAATTTTTATTTATTAAAATTAAATAAAATATTTAATAAAATATGTCTCAGACAATAGTAAATTAACAAACACAAGAAGGCCAGTGAGCTAACCAAAGCACTCGGAGTGGGTTTCTGGAGGGGATGTGATTCTATATGGAGGGGCTCATCCATCACAGCCAGAGGATTCTCCTTCCAGCTGAGAAGTGGGCTGCAATAACAGGAGTCCATCAAGGTGGTCAGGTAAGTCCATGAAGCTTTTCCTGTTTGGCTTCATGAGCTTCTGCAGAGTCAGCACGGGCTGAACTGACAATTCTGACCTCGGAACTGGGAGGGGCAAGAGGCTGCTGTGGACCCAAGGGCATGGGTGGAAGGACAGGAGAGGCAGGTTATTATGCCATCCACACAGACTGTTCCCAGGGATCTGAGGCAGGATGCGGGGCAACACCGTAAAACTGAGATCCCATAGGAAGCAGGACTCGGGCAACAGAGGAGAGAGAGGCCTGGTGAAATTAAGAACGGAACAGAGGGGGACGTCCTTGACGCTCCAGTGGCTGAGACTCCACCTTCCCACGCAGGGGACAAGGGTGGGACCCGCGACTGGGGAATGGAGATCCCGCAAGCCGCAGGGTAACTAAGCCCGTGCCCCACAATCACTGAGCCCACGCCACAACAGCGATCCACACGCCAAAACTCAGACCCAATGCAGACGGATAAATAAATCAAGGTCTATAAAGAGAATCAAACAGGTGGCCCCGAGTGAATGAATGCACATTTCCTACACATCCCACCGAGAGTTGGGAAATAAGGGGCTAGACCAAAGGAGGAAAAGACTGTGTATTTCCAATTTGCCAGCAGTGAGGCTGACAACAGACGCCCTGCAAGGAGGTGCTGTGCTGACCTCGCCAGTGCTTGACCCCAAGCTTCCTGCCATCGAACTGCAAGCAGCTCACAGCGGGGCAGGAAAGGGCAGATGGTTCCCGTCTCCCCCAGGATAAAGGTGGCCCAGAGCAGCAGCCGGGTGCCCCCCGACATTGGGTTTCGTGTCTGTTGCAAAGTGGAGAGGCAGGGAGGGGCATGGGAGGGTCTGGGATGGGCCTTCAGGAGGACAGCAGCCACGTGCAGTCAGAGAGAGACAGCAGGGGACAGGCCCATCTATCTGGACAAAAAAGGACCACACACACACACCCCCACCCTTCCGTGGGCCTCCCAGGGTGATAACTGCGCCCTCAAGGCCTCAGGCAGCTCCTCTGTGAACTAGTCATAGTAACAATGGTGATGTTGATGCTGGTTGACGCCTACTCTCTGCTGACCAAGTCCCAGTCCTGCTATAGAGCGGCGCATGCCTCATCTCAACAGCAATGCGACAAGGAGCAATATGGCCTCATGATACCAGGAAGGTGACTCCCATTCAGAGAGGGTCAGTAACCCACCCAAGGTCACACAGCCGGGATGCAGGCTGCAGAGGGGCCTGGAGTCTGCTCTCTCTTATGTCAGCACTCGCTCCGGTGCCTGGAGGACCTACCCCAGCGGGTGCAGTGGGCACCTAAGGGGATGATCCAAGCCTGGGCCTTTGGTGAGTCCCTGGAAAGGAGGACACATGTGCCCAGGGCACAGGATGGGATTTGGGAACTTATCCCAGTTTGTTGAACATGTCTACCTGTGGCCCCAAGCACTGTCTCCCTGTAGCAGGAAAAGGCCAACGAGATGCCCAAGCCTCCAGGAGCACAAAGAGAATGTGGCTGGCCTGGGACTAACACAATGTCGTGAAGAAGGTGCATGCATCTACAGGGTCTCTTCCAGTACAAGGCATGGGACCTGAGGCCAGAAAGGTAAGGTGGCATCCCTAGACATAGTCCCTACAGTTCACAACTACCCAGACACATGGAGTCCCCGAAAAGATGATGCCCTGGGAGACTGGCCCTTTTAGGCCCACAGCTCATGCCTCTCTTGGGCAGAAAGCACTGTTTCTATCTTAAGTGCACCCAGAGGGCTTGATCCCACCCAAGGCCTCAATCATTTGATAAATGCCAAGGCTCTATTTCAGTTACTCTCACTAGGCCCAGGTAGGACTCTCAAAAGACAGGCATCCCTGCTTGCCTACCTAGGCCATGGGCAGAGGAAGGCAGTCCCTGGTTGGGCCCAGGGACATCGAAAACGGTCACCTGGAAAGCAGGGTCCCTCTGAGTGTTACCCGGTGCAGATCCCCTAAGACAAAATCGGAGATTCTGCTCAAGCGAGACTGCCAGAATCCACCCTCAAGATCACACTGTCACCTTTACCACTATGGCCTTATAGCCAGGGACAAGACCCCAGAGGAGGGAAGGGATTCACTTCAGGGCGTTCAGCACCAGACATGAGGTATCTTTTGGCAGGACCACTGAAAACCAGCAGGCTCTGAGCACACCCCTGGGGATTCCCTGTCTCCCACTGTCCCAAGGTCCCTTGGGACAAGCAGCCAGCCCACCAGCCTTGCGTCCTCCCACTTCCCTGCCTCAGAGGCACACGTCGGCAGAGGGACACACACGTACACCCCACAACTGCGCTCTCCACGCAGTTCTGCACTGCCAGGTGCAAGTGCCTGCTGGCATGCCATGCTCACACCCTGTGTCTGCTAGGATGCCTGGGGTTTCACACGGACAGCCGACCTCAGCACAGCTGACATTTTGTGTTCTATCGTGCCAGTGTGTGCTCCTTCGGGAGGGAGTGTGCTGCCTGACAGGCAGATCCGGGGCAGCCCTGGCCCAGGTCTCCTCTCGTGTATCATTCTCATGTGTGTGGAACAAGTCTCCAGGGCAGCAGGGTCTCTGTGCCTCCTCTTCCTTCAGGTCTCTCCCCTTCACCACAGGACCTTAGCCTCCTCACTATCCCAGGTCCTGCCATAGCCATGTCCAACATTTCCATCGACTGGCCCACTCTGCCACAGACTGAGGGGTCCACAGGCAGTGGTTTCAAAGCCCCACCCCACCTGATTTGCCCTGGGTGAATCCTCCCACCACCCAACCCTCCACCTGGTCCAAACACACAAAATAACATGGTAGAAATGGTGAACATGTTTTCCTTTTTGGTCTAGTTGCACACATGGGAGCCATGCCCTGAATTATCACTGGCCATCCTTTCTTCTTTCCCACCCTGGACAGGATCACTGCACAGATACGTCGACCAAAGACCCTAAGTCTGGGGACACCTCGTGCCTCCTCTTCTCGTCGCTTGGCAGTTGCTCTTCTGACACCTTCATCTGTCCGTCTGTGCTGGGCCAGAAACACACACACACACACACACACACACACACAGACCCACATTAACACAGGTGGCACAAGCCCACGTGTGTATGTACACACACATGCTCGGCACAGGGACACAAATGCAAACAGGGAACATGGCTCTCTCAGTAGCTGAAGACACCCATGCCCAGCAATGTGGGAGATGGTATCAGTAGGCACCATGTCCTTATCTTGGGGCCCCCTGTCCACCTTGTCCCTCTGCTCTTCCGTATTTTCCCAAGCTGGACTGAAGCCAGTTCCAGTGCGGCCTGCGTGGTGGTGGTGAGATGGCGATTGGTGGATGTGGAAATTCACAGACGACCCCAAAGGCAGCACTCAAGTGCACTGGGAGCCCAGAGAGGATGCTCTCCCAGTCACAGGCTATCCTAAGAACCGTGGCAGGAGTGAAGGACCCAGACAATCTCAAACTCTCTGAGCAGCAGGAGGCCGAGGATGGTGGGATTGACCAAAAGATAATTCTGACAAACACGTCATTCACCCTGCCTCGAGCAGAATCACCGACGACTCTGGCACTGCAACCACAGCTGCTTGGAGGGAGACTTGCTTCACTCACCGACACACTGAGTCCCCAAGCCTCCAGTCTCAGCACGTCATCTGCTACATGCATGACGCAGACCCAGGCTCCGCAGCCAGCTTGCATGAGCCTGAGGATCCCCATCTCAGAAAGGACAGTGCCCCAGCCTCTACATGACTGTGCCCTCACGGCCCCCCTGCAGACCGCCTCACCACCTGTGTTTCTGTCAGCTACCTCTCATGGCACAAATTTCCTCCCTGGGGTAGTACATCAGGGGATCGTCCCACATGTCCTGGCCAATGAGCTGATGGCAATCAGAGCAAGGTCAGCCTGGGGCTGACCAGGTCCCTAACCCTCCCGTCAGAAGCCAAGAACTCCAACATCAATCGCCAACTGTGCTCAGGCCCAAACCAAACCCACTTCAGCAATCCTGTTTGATTCTGGGCAGTTGTGGCCTGACAGCCAATTGAGAAAGGTAAGGCTCCTGGTGTCCAGCCTGCGGCTGGGTGCTCCCCATTCAAAGTCCCCGAACCAATGGACTGGAGTGGAACAACATGCCCTATACCCTGTAGAAAGACATGGGAGACAGGGGCGGATGCCGCAGCTGAAGCATTGCCACCCCACCGTGGCCCCCTTGCACACCCACGCTCACCACCCTAGGAGCCACGTTTACCGGTGATGTCGAGGTAATAAACAGTCCTTAACAATCCCCGTGTTCCAGAAGTACGGGTTGTCCTGAAAGGAGATCAGCTTGCAGCGTGGCTGGGGATGGCTCCGCACCTGCACCTGCCAGCACAGGGAGGAGGGAAAAGGTGCAAGCATCGAGGGGCCTCAGCTTGCCTCCCAGGCAGGCATTAACAGCCTCCATGACGCCTCTCCAAAGTCTCACAGCACAGGCCCATGGATAACACCATCCCCCAGCTCCCTGTCAAGTGCCAAACGCACCCATCCTCAGCGTCCCTCACTGACCTTGAAGTCGATCAGGTAGCTAAGAAAGTCTTCATCCTGGGTGCTGATTATGATGGACACTTGAGGGTGGTTCATAATCTGCTTTAGGTCAAGGAGCCATGCAGGAAAAATGCCGGGCCAAGCAGAGCCAGGAGCAACAGCCCTAGTCTGGACTGGAGAAGGACACTGGAACAGGCATCTTCAAGGATGCTGGGCACTCCCGTGTGCCCGGCCGCCACTGACGCCTTCAGGCCCTGCCATACCATCAGACACGCTCGTGGCTCTGGGATCCCTGTGCTGCTGTGCAGCTCAGGCGGTCTGCCTCCCACACACAGGGGCTATTTCTGACCTCTACTGCCAGCCTCCTGGCCCGTGTTTGCTGGGTAGTTGCAGGTCACTGGTAACATGCTTAGGACTTGCAGTCCTTGTGACAACCGTATCTGAAAGAAACTGGGGTGTGTGTGTGTCTCTATGTGTGTCTGAATGTGTGTGTATCACTGTGAGTGGGTGTCTGTGTGTATGCGAGACTCCCTTGTCTCAGCTGTTTCCGGGGATCATCCACATTTACAGCAATAAATGTCTGCAGTTGCTGCTCTAGTGTATTTCCTCTGGTCATCCTGACCTAGAGGCCCCGGGTGCTGGTCCTCCTCAGACGCAGGCATGAAGGGGAAACCCAGAGTCATGGCTGTGACACTGACAGGTGTGGCTCTGCCCAAATTCTACTCGGCTATGTCTTTGGAACCTGCCACTGCCCAAGACCACACTTCCCTCCGGCACCTCCAGCTCCCTGTGATGTCGCGACCACTGCCCCTCGTCACATCCTCCTGATTCTGGCCCAGCTCCTCCTTCTCCTCCTCCTCCTGAGAGGAGGTCCTCGTCCTCCACCTAGGAGCAGCAGGAAGGATACAGCTCTGGCCCAGAGGCCAGGGATGCCCTGGAGGATGGCACTTCTCCAAGTGATGCTTCCTCCTCAGATGGTTCATGTGCATGAACCGAACGTAGGCCCGGCAGTTTTCCTCATGCTGAGAGCTCAGTTCCACCTGCAGGGTGGCCAGTGCCTGTAGCTCATCTATCACCATCCGCTCACTTGGGCTTCCGGGACTTTCCAGGCCTTGCTCCTCCACTGTCTTCTCCTCCAGCCACTGTGGGGACCCCTGATCCCACTCCTCATCCACCACAACCTCCACCTCCTCCATGACTTCTTCAGCCAGCAGCTGGCACTCCTGCCCGATCCCTGCCTCCTCTCTGTCCACCCGGGCCCCGCCATCCTCCACCGCCTCCACCATGTTGAGGGTGACCTCGTCGCCTGGTGTGCCAACTGGTGGCTGCAAAGTCCTAGCCATGCACAGCATCGCAACGGCAGGCCCCGTGCCCACTGCCCCCTGAGCACCCGGGCTCAGCTAAGAAGGTCCGGAGTCGTGCGACACTCCCGCCTTCCTCTCGCCTCTCACCCTCCTCTGGGCCCTTGCTGTGACCCCGAGCTGGGGCAGATGTGAAGAGACCAGACATAATAGCACAGCAAGTGGTATGCAAATGTGGTCTAGGCTGTAGTAACCGGCTGGGTCTTGCTAGCTCTTTGGGGCGGGGTGAGAGTGGAATGGTCGGCAGGGGGGTAATGGTGTGTGGCGGGTGCCCTGAGGCTGAAGAACTGGGTTCCAGAGAGGCCAGGAGAATGTGCACGGAGATCAGCCCAACATGTGGGACCCCTAGGCTGTGAGACATGCTCAGGCTGCTGGGCCAAATCTAGACCAATGGTAGAGAGGGTAGTGGGTGGCACCCTGATGGACACAGCCCTAGACTTGAGGGTGTCTTCCCGGCTTCCTGGGCTCCAGCGCCCTGACGTGGCACCACTCGGCTTCAGAGAGGGCACGGCTATTGCATCTGGCACTACCCCCAGGCTGTGGCATTGAATTGGCCTCTGGAAAGTCAAGCCATGTGTTCTTGATCCGCAATCCAAAGAGCACACTCCTGTGTCCTATGGGACCGTCAATACCTGGGAGCTCTCCCTGATTATCCAAAGGATAGGCAGGGGTACAAAGTGGCTGGATACTTTCCTCCATGGGACAGAAGCCTGTTGCTGTTGGGATCATAGGGGAGTGGGTACAAACCCCAACATTTGCAACACTTGACCTCTATTGTTCAGGGTCACCAGAGCCATAGGGTACAGATTCTCTGTGTGTCTTTGTCTCTGCTTCTTGCATAGCACTGTTTCTGGCAATCTGTGTGTGTATCCCAGGGCCTGCACTCTCTTTGTGTCTATCTTTGTAAGGGGTGTTGTGGCTGTCTGCCATTCTCTGGACACCAGTGCTCAGAAGAGCTGTTTAACCTTGTAGTGAAGGCAAGCCCTTCTCCTCCTCAGTGAGTCGCACACTTGGGAGATCAGACTATTCTGTTCCACACAGTTCGACAGTGCTTTCTCAAATTTGAAATCCAACAGTGGATGCTCACTGCTGAACTGTAGAAGCGGACGGGCGACCCTCTCTCTCTCGCTGGGCAGACATGAGCACTACACAGTACTAAGGAGGCATGGCCACACCTTGCACAGAGGAAGAGAATGTCTAGGTCTGCTGGCATGACCGAACTTCCTGAATATTGTTCGAATTCCTGCCTGTAAGAGGAAGAAAAAATATAGTTAAAATGAGTATATCATCCAAAGCAATCTATAGATTCAATGAAATCTTTATCAAGGTACCAATGGTATTTTTCACAGAGCTTAAAAAAAAAAGATTTCACAATCTCTATGGAAATAGAAAATACCTCAAATAGCCAAAACAATCTTATGAAACAGTGTATCAGGAGGAATCAACCTGCCTGTCTTCAGGGTATACTATGAAGTTACACTCATCAAGACAGTATGGTACCTGCACAAAGACAGAAACATGGATCAATGGAACAAAATAGAACGCCCACAGATAAATTCACTCACCTGTGGACACCTTATTAGGAGGCAAGAGTATAAAGTGTAGAAAAGACAATCTCTTTAAAAAGTAGTGCTGGGAACTTTGGTCAATCATCTGTCAAAGAATGACACTAGAACACTTTTGTACACCATACACAAAAATAAACTAAAAATAGATTAAAGATCTAAAAGTAAGACCAGGAACAATAAAACTCCTAGAGGAAAACATACGCTAAACACTCTCTGACATAAATTAGAGCAGGATCCTCTATTACACACCTCCCAGAATGAAGGAAATAAAAGCAAAAAAAAAAAAAAGGCGGGGGGGGGGTACCTAACTAAAAGCTTTTGCACCACAAATGAAACTATAAGCAAGGTGAAAAGACAGCCTTCAGAATTGGAGAAAATAATAGGGAATGAAGCATCTGACAAAGGATTAATCTCAAAAATACACAAGCAGCTCATGCAGTGCCAATTCCAGAAAAATAAATGACTCAATCAAAAAATGGGTCAAAGAACTAAACAGACATTTGTCCAAAGAAGATATACAGATGGCTAACAAATGCATGAAATATACTCAACACAGCTCATTATCAGAGGAATGCAACTTAAAAGCACAATGCTGTACTACCTCACATTGATCAGAATGGCTGCTATCAAATAGCCTACAAACAATAAATGCTGGAGAGTATGCCAAGAAAAGCTAACTCTCTTATACTGCTGGTGGGAATGCAAATTGGTACAGCCATTATGGAGAACAGTGTTGAGATTCCTTTAAAAACTGGAAGTAGAACTGCCATACAACCCAGCAATCCCACTGCTGCGCCTAAACACTGAGGAAACAAGAACTGAAGGAGAGACATGTACCCCAATGTTCATCGCAGCACTGCTTATAATCACCAGGACATGGAAGCAACCTAGATGTCCATCAGCAGAGGAATGAATAAGAAAGCTGTGGTATATATACACAATGGAAAATTACTCAGCTATTAAAAAAAAAAAAACACATTTGATCAGTTCAAATGAGGTGGATGAAATTGGAGCCCATTATACAGAGTGAAGTCAGAAACAAAAACAGTGATACAATATATTAACACATATACATGGAATTTAGAAAGATGGTAATGATGACCCTATATGCAAGACAGTGAGACACACAGATATAAAGAACAGACTTTTGGACTCGGTGAGAGAAAGTGAGGGTGGGATGATTTGAAAGAATAGCAATGAAACAGGTATATTACCATATGTGAAACAGATCACCAGTCCAAGTTCAATGCATGAAACAGGCACTCAAATCTGGTGCACTGGGGCAAATGCTGAAGGTGCTATGGAGAGAAATTTCAGGATGGGGGGACACATGTATATCCATGACTGATCCTTGTCAATGTATGGCAAAAACCACTACAACATTGTAAAGTTGTTAGCCTCCAATTACAATAATTTTAAAAAATAAAATAAAAACATGGAAGGTAGTAAAATTACTAGCCTGAATCTATTTGTAAGCAAATAAAAAAGCAAAGGGGGGGGGGTGGCAAAAGAACCAGATCAAAATGCCAACATCCGTTGGAACAGAAAAAGCAAGAGAATTTCAGAAAAATATCCTCTTCCGCTTCATTGACCAGGCTAAACCCTTTTACTGTGTGGATCACAACTGTATAATACTCTTTTTTTAAAAAACAGATGTGAATACCAGACCACTTTACCTGTTTTCAGAAACCTGTATGCAGGACAAGAAACAACAGTGAGAACCAGACATGGGACAACTGACTGGCTCAAAACTGGGAAAGCAGTTTGTCAAGGTTGTGTATTGTCACCCTGCTTATTTAACATATACACAGAGCACACCATGTGAAATGCCAGGATGGATGAAGCTAAATTGGCATTAAGATTGCCAGGAAAAGTATCCATAATCTCAGACATACAGATGACACAACTCTAACAGCAGAGGTGAGTCACTCATTCATGTTCGATTCTTTGCAACCCCATGGACTATACAGTCCTTGGAATTCTTTAGGCCAGAATACTGGAGTGTGTAGCCTTTCCCTTCTCCAGGGGACCTTCCCAAATGGGATCAATTCGAGGTCTCCCACCTTGCAGGTATATTCTTCACCAGCTGAGCAACAAAAGCAGCTCAAGAATATTTGAGTGGATAGCCTATCTCTTTCTCCAGTGGATCTTCTCAACCCAGAAGATCTAACACCAGAAAACAAGTAGCAGACCAGTAGCAGAAAGTGGACTAGAGCCCTCTGATGAAAATGAAAGAGAGTGAAAAAGCCTGCATAAAACTGAACATTTGAAAAAAGATCATGGCATCTGGTCCCATCACTTCTTGGAAAACAGGAGGCAGATGGAGAGTTGGACCATAAAGAGGACTAAGCAGCAAAGAATTGATGTTTTCCATCTGTGATGCTAGAAAAGAATCTTAAGACTGTGTGATCAAACCACTCAATCCTAAGGAAACCAGTCCTGATCATTCAACCAGGACTGATGCTGAAGCTGAAGTTCCAATACTTTGACCCTCTGATGTGAAGAGCTGACTCACTGAAGAGACCATGATGATGGGAAAGATTGAGGTAAGGAGAAGTGGGCAATAATGGATGAGCTGTTTGGTGGCATCATCAATGGACATGTTTGAGTTAATTCTGGGAAGTAATGAGGGATGGCAAGCCTAGTGTGCTGCTACAAGTTCAGGGGGTCACATAGTTGGACATGACCGGTCTGACAGAATGTGGTCTACTGGAGAAGGGAATGGCAAACCATTTCAGTATTCTTGCCTTGAGAACCCCATGAACAGTATGAAAAGGCAAAATGATGTAATACTTAAAGAGGAACTCCCCAGGTCAGTAGGTGCCCAATATGCTACTGGAGAACAGTGGAGAAATAACTCCAGAAAGAATGAAGGGATGGAACCAAAGCAAAAACAATACCCAGTTGTAGATGTGACTAGTGATAGAAGCAAGCTCTGATGCTGTAAAGAGCAATATTGCATAGGAACCTGGAATATTAGGTCCATTAATCAAGGCAAATTGAAAGTGGTCAAACAGGAGATGGCAAGAGTGACTGTCGACATTCTAGGACTCAGCGAACTAAAATGGACTGGAATGCGTGAATTTAACTCAGATGACCATTATATCTATTACTGTGGGCAGGAACTCCTTAGAAGAAATGGAATAGCCATCATGGTCAACAAGAGTCCAAAATGCAGTACTTTGATGCAATCTCATAAACGACAGAATGATCTCTTTTCATTTCCAAGGCAAACTATTCAATATCACAGTAACCCAAGCCTATGCCCCAACCAGCAATGCTGAAGGAGCTGAAGTTGAACAGTTCTATGAAGTCCTAAAACCTTTTAGAACTAGCACCCCAAAAGGATGTTCTTTTAATTATAGGGGACTCGAAAAGTAGGAAGTCAAGAATCATCTGGACTAACAGGTAAATTTGGCCTTGAGTATGGAATGAAGCAGGGCAAAGGCTAATAGAGTTTTGCCAAGAGAACGCACTGGTCATAGCAAACACCCTCTTCCAACAACACAAGAGATGATGCTACACATGTACATCACCATATGGTCAACACTGAAACCAGACTGATTATATTCTTTGCAGCCAAAGATGGAGAAGCTCTCTACAGTTGGCAAAAACAAGACCGGGAGCTGACTGGCTCAGACCATGAACTCCTTTATTGCCAAATTCAGACTTAAATTGAAGAAAGTAGGGAAAACCACTAGACCATTCAGGTATGACCTAAATCAAATCCCTTATGACTATACAGTGGAAGTGAGAGATAGATTTAAGGGACTAGATATGATAGACAAAGTGTCTGATTAACTATGGATGGAGGTTCATGACACTGTACAGGAGACAGGGATTGACTATCCCCATGGAAAAGAAATGCAAAAAAGCAAAATGGCTCTCTGAGACATTACAAATAGCTGTGAAAAGAAGTCAAAAGCAAAGGAGAAAAGGAAAGATACACCTATTTGAATGCAGAGTTCCAAAGAATAGCAAGGAGAGATAAGAAAGCCTTCCTCAGTGATCAATGCAAAGAAATAGAGGAAAACAACAGAATGGGAAAAACTAGAGATATAGATCTCTTCAAGAAAATTGGATTCCAAAGGAACATTTCACGCAAAGATGGATTTGATAAAGGACAGAAATGGTATGGACCTAACAGAAGCAGATGATATTTAGAGGTGGCAAGAATACACAGAAGAACTGTACAAAAAAGATCTTCATGACCTAGATAAGCACGATGGTGTGATCACCCACCTAGAGCCAGACATCCTGGAATGTGAAGTCAAGTGGACCTTAGACAGCATCACCACAAACAAAGCTAGTGGAGGTCATGGAATTCCAGTTGAACTATTTCAAATCCTTAAAGATGATGCTGTGAAAACGCTGCACTCAACATGGTAGCAAATTTGGAAAACTCAGCAGTGGCCACAGGACTAGAAAAGGTCACTTTTCATTCCAATCCCAAAGAATGCTCAAATTACTGCACAATTGCCTTTATCTCACACACTAGTAAAGTAATGCTCAAAATTCTCCAAGGCAGGCTTCAGCAATATGTGAACCCAGAACTTCCAGGTGTTCAGGTTGGTTTTAGAAAAGGCAAAGGAACCAGAGATCAAGTTGCCAACATCTGCTGGATCATCGAAAAAACAAGAGAGTTGCAGAAACACATCTATTTCTGCTTTATTGACTGTGCCAAAAGGCTTTGACTGTGTGGGTTGCAATAAACTGTGGAAAATTCTGAAAAAGATGGGATGACCAGATCATCTGACTGCCTCTTGAGAAACCTGTATGCAGGTCAGGAAGCAATAGTTATAACTGGACATGAAACAGACTGGTTTCAAATAGGAAAAGGAGTACATCAAGGTTGTATATTGTCACTCTGCTTATTTAACTTATATGTAGAGTACATCATGAGAAACCTTGGGACAAAGCAGCACAGGCTGGAATCAAGATTGCCGGGAGAAATATCAATAACCTCAGATATGCAGATGACACCACCCTTATGGCAGAAAATGAAGAGGAACTAAAAAGCCTCTTGATGAAAGTGAAAAAGGAGAGTGAAAAAGTTGACTTAAAGCTCAACATTCAGAAAACTAGGATCATGGCATCTGGTCCCATCACTTCATGGGAAATAGATGGGGAAACAGTGGCTGACTTCATTTTTCTGGGCTCCAAAATCACTGCAGATGGTGACTGCAGCCATGAAATTAAGACACTCTTTGAAAGTAAAGTTATGACCAACCTAGACAGCATGTTAAAAAGCAGAGACATTACTTTGCCAACAAAGGTCCATCTTAGCTAAGGCTATGGTTTTTCCAGTGGTCATCTCTGCACGTGACAGTTGGACTGTCAAGAAAGCTGAGTGCTGAAGAATTGATACTTTTGAACTGTGGTGTTGGAAGACTCTTGAGAGTCCCTTGGACTTCAAGGAGATCCAACCTGTCCATCCTAAAGGAGATCAGTCCTGTCCTGGGTGTTCATTGGGAGGACTGAGGCTTTAGTTGAAACTCCACAACTTCGGCCACCTCATGCAGAGCTGACTCACTGAAAAAGACCCTGATGCTCGGAGGCACTGGAGGCAGGAGAAGGAGACGACAGAGGATGAGATGGCTGGATGGCATCACCAACTTGATGAACATGAGTTTGAGTAAACTCTGGGAGTTCGTGATGGACAGGGAGGCCTGGCGTGCAGTGATTCATGGGGCTGCAAAGAGTCAGACTCAACACAGCAAATGAAATGAACTAAGCTACTGATTATACACCATGCTTCTGAGTAATGCTATAAGATATCTTGGCTGGCGGTTCAATAACAACAGCTCTGCAATAGCGTTATCTTTAAGATATTGACTGGTTGTCCTTTTCTATGGTAGCAGATAATACTGCTACAAATTATCTGGGAAGTAGGGATCTGAAAAGCAAAACTGGCTCCAGTTGTATCTGACTCTGCAACCCCATGGACTACACAGTCCCTGCAATTCTCCAGGCCACAACACTTCAGTGGGTAGCCATTCTTTTCTCCCAAGGATCCAGTGCAGATCTCCGGCATTGCAGGTGGATTCTTTACCAGCTAATCTACTAGGGAAGCCAAAGAACACGGGAGTGGGTAATCTTATGTCATTTATAAAGGGTGTCTGTGTGTCTGCATACATGCTCAGTTTTGTACAACTAGGGACCTCCAGACTGTAGCCAGCTGGGGCCTGTCCAAGCGATTCTCTAAGCAAGAATACTGGAGTGGGTTGCCATACCCTCTTCCAGGTGATGTACCTGATCAGAGATCAAACCCAAGTTTTCTCCACTGGCCAGTGGATTCTTCACCTCAGAGCCACCTGGGAGGGCCATTTATGAAGTAGTGTATTATAAATAAGTTATTCGGTTGCCATGGTGTCATCTGACTTATGACAAAGTTAACATTCACCATTTCAGTAATTTTTAACTCAAATTTTAATTATTTACGATTTGAGCTATCAGGCAAATACATGTTCCTCTAAGGTGAACTGCAAAATCCTTATCTGCAAAATCAAAGACTTTTGAAATGAAATAGGTGGTGGTTGCAGAGTACTGTTAATGAATTAAAGGCCAACGGTACACTTTAAGTGACTTAGGGACATTCCCGGTGGTCCAGTGTCTAAACTCTGCACTCCCAATGCAGGGGACCCAGGTTCGATCCCTGGGCAGGGAACTAGATCTCACATGCCCCAACTAAGAGACAGCAAAGCCGAATAAATAAATAAAAATATTTTTTTAAAAAATCTGACATATATTGGATCAATTTTGTCTCAATAAAAATCTGAATGTCCCAATCATTTTTTAAAATTCCCCTTCACTGTGACACCATAAAACTATTATGTTTTCATGTGCTAATCCCAATGTGATGGTATTAGTAGGTGGGGCCTTTAGGACCCAATTTGATCATGAGGATACAGCCTTCACAAGAGAAAATAAGACCTCCTTCATATCTCCCTCACTTCACCATCATGTGAAAACAAACAGAAAATGGTGGTCTATGAAGAAGGAGCAATCATTCTCTACCTCGGCCATGAACTCCTTAGTCTCTGCTATTGTGAGAAATACTTACCTGTTTTCATGAGCTACCCATTCTATGGTGTGCCACAACAGCATTCTGAATGGAATAAAGACCATTCCTCATAATTTAGAGTCTAGCTTCTAATTTACCACGACAATAACCCATTCTGTCAGTGTTCATAAGACACCTCCAAACTGGACACAAAATGATAACTCAAGGACAGGCTCTTTGCTATGAAGATAGTAATCATCACCATTGGTTCTTGTGATTTCATACTGAAATGAACTTTAAGTGCTCTAAAACAATGATTTTATACATGGGAAAGCCCAGAATTTGGAAATGCTAAAAAAACAAATCTTTTCAAATATGAAAGAAAAAAAATTTCAAAGACATGATAATTAACAGGAATCAACAATCAACTACTGTAAAGCATTACCTGCAAAGTCACAAGAAACACTTCTAACCAAGTCAAAAAAGAAGGGCAACTAAGTATTTTGCACACATTCCACTGTGTATACAGAGAATTTTAAAATGCAGAAAAAACAATCCACTCTTTTATGTTTATTAGATTTAACAAAACTATTTTTTTTTCCTTAAAGAAGTATTACTTTCTACTGGTAACAAACTAAACACTGATTATCAGGAAAATAAGTCTGATTTTTATTTTTGCATGTTACTCTCAAGTACACATTTACAATAGTGTCACATTTTTCTGTATGAATTTCTTATTAAGTATTTTACAATGTACAGAAGAAAGAACATACAATATTTAACAGGTTATTTCAACAAATAACTTATGTTTTCTAAAAACTGGTACCTCTTTAAAATATTAAACTGAAACATCTTTTTTTTTAGCTTTGCTAATCAAATTGTTTTAAGGATTAAAACAACTTCAACTAATATTAGTACATAACAGTAAGTACAATTTAATTTTTTTTTTTCTTTATGAAGACGAGTATTTTACCATATTTACTTGACCAAATCCTTAAACACCTTTTGAAGGTTTCAATATTGTGCTTAGACACAACTGTTTGACTCCCGAGTATGTGAGAAATATGTAAAGTTCTGTGTTCTTTATCTTTCAGTATATTCCTTAAAATATAAATAGCTATTTATCTGTATTAATTTTACAGAATGTTCTAAAATTCATAAATGTAAACTTTCATTAAACATTTTCTGTTACTATAGGGGTTAACAAATTCAAGGGGGATTTAGAAGGTTCTTACACACAGAAACAGTTTTCCAGATCAGGAAACAGATGGATACTAAAACAGGTGGGGACATACATGGAAGCCAAGAAGGCAGAGGTTCCAAAATCCATCCTGTGACTGGCATTAAGTTTAAATTCCTACGTACCTAAAGCACTTGACTTAGAATGAGAATAAATTAACCTAGCCTGGAGTGGCTGTCAATAAACCCAAATACTTTGATTTCTAACCCTATTAGTATAACTTCTGAACAAGAATATTAATGGCACAGAGAAAGGCAAAAGAGGAAACCTTTACAGCAGAAGTAGAAGAAAGCACCATATAATGAATTTGTAAGGTACCTATCCTAAGAGAAGAAAAATTTCTAATCTCCCCCCATGTGCCAGTAGCTAATTTAACTAAAACACTAAAAAGTGTTTAACTGTGGTATAAAATTTGTATTAACATAACCAAATTGTAATTAACTGTTTGAATTCATTTTATATGTTAAAATGTCAATATTTAACTTGTCAAGTTTAATTTGCAAGTAGTCTTCACTATATAGAGCTACTCCTTTGTTACTCTTATCATCTTATTCTCTGAGATGACAGTTTCTTTAAAAGTTTCTCAATCAGAACTGAGAGACAATGTCTTGATACTCCATTAGCTTTTCAGAAATTTTTTTAAGGTATAAAGATGAAGCTGTTATGTAAGCATTCTATCTAGAAACGACTTTTCTTTTCCAATTACCAAAGACTGTTACCATAACTTTTTATAAGTACATTAGTGTCATTTTTCCCCCTAATTTTTCAGCTAAATTTTAACCTCTGAAGTACAAGCTGGGGAAAATGCTCTTTCATATACCTGGATCTTCCAGGTTATAGTACCTTTAATTCTTCCCATTATAGACTTAAAAATTTGGGACTGAGTGCTGACGTACATAAAATAAGCAACAAAAAGGTACACATAAAATTTGGGGTACCTTACACTTCCAGCTGTGCAATCTATGAGCCACATACATCTCTAAAAAAATTTCAACTTAGTTCATAATAAATCTCATCTGCAGAACACAATTCCAAAACAAGGAATATAGACAAAAGAATAAAAAACAGGAAAAAGAAAAACCTTTCAATATGACTTTCTAAAAGCATGCTATGCTGGCAAAAAAAACACAACACTACAAACAGGGTTAAACAAAGCACGCTTTTTCTGTTAAACAAGATGAAAACTAAACACAAACCTAGTCAATATTTTATATTCAGCAGGTAGAGTCTCAAGTGAGAAGTTTCATGGTCATGTGACCTGAAAATGTTAAGCCAGACAAGGAAATGACTTTCATGTTTAATTTAGACCTGACAGTAAAAATCTCTCATTGACATTAGGAGATGTTTCTATTTAATGCTAAAAATTTGTGTGGGAAAAATGAGAAAATGATTACTTTTAGAGTTACCAATACTATGTTTTTTTCTTAATCTTTCATGTGGTCTTAGAAGAGTACCATACAGGTGAATAAAAACTTAAAAGAGTAAAACTTCAAAGACTGAAAAATTCAATATAGACTCAGAAATTATTAAAAACAAAATTTTGGTTCCTACTTTTCCTTATTTAAACTGAATAGGATGCAGAACACTCTACTGAGTAAAATGCAAAGTTAACAAGAAATAATCCTACCTGTACACAGTATAAATCAATGTACTGTACTGCATGTGAACAAGACTGACTAGCTTTAAAATGAAATTTCTGCTTCAAGGCCAATATCTCTACAAAGTCTGTAGACGTGTTATTTTTAGGGCAGGCCAACTTCTTTATGATGTCGCGTTATGTGCTGGTTCTTTTCTGAAGGTCTTCGGAACCCTTTCTTGCAGTACTCACAACGGTGAGGATAGTCTTTCGTATGAATGGAAATAACATGCCGTTTAAAGCCTGAGGCATCTGTAGTGCTATATTCACAGTATTCACACTGATACACTTTCCTGCCACTGTGTGTCTTCATATGCTTTTTAAGCTCATTCTGTTGCCTAAATCCCTTTTTGCATCTCTTACATCTAAATGGAAGATCTTTAGTGTGAACTGAGAGAATATGGCGACTTAGAACAAATGGATCTGCAATCTTAAAGTCACAATGTCTACACTGGTGCATTTTTTTACCCTTGTGGGTGGCCACATGCTTCTTGAGTTCTGATGGCCTGTGAAAGCCTTTATCACACATGTCACACTTATGGGGGTAGTCCTTTGTGTGAACTGAAATTATGTGACGTTTCAAATCGCTAGAGTTTGAACTCTTGTGGTCACAATGCAAGCACTGGTGTGTTTTGCTTTCCTGGTGGATAAGAGCATGTTGCTGAACCTCTTTGGTATCTGAGAAAGTCAGAAGACAAATGTCACATTTGAAAGACATTTCTTTACTATGCTTAGTTTTCACATGGGTCTTCAAATTAGAAGAGTCTGCAGACCTATATTCGCAGTACTGGCATTGGTACGGCTTCTCTCCAGTATGGATTCGCATGTGCTTTCTGAGCTCTGATGGGTGACGAAAACCTTTACCACACTCTACACATATATGAGGAAAGTTCTTGCTGTGGACTGCCAAAAGGTGGCGGTTTAATAACCCTTGTTCAGCTGTCTCATACTCACAGAATTTACATTTATGCATTTTGTTGGCTCCTTTTTCCTTATGCACCATTTTGTGAGTGAACAAAGCCCCAGCATGGGAGAAATGCTTCCCACACTCATCACATTCGATGGCCTTCTCTGCCTTGCTGGTAAGCTTGTGGCTCTCCAGGTGATTGTGTAAACTTATCTTCTTATTGGTAGTGTAATCACAATCAGTACAGCGGTACTTCTTTTTGGTAAGGTGTTCAGGATGGTTTTTCATGTGCCTTTTCAAAAAACCTCTCGACTTAAATTTTTTTCCACAGATCATACAAGGATAGACAGTCAAGGGATGTCCATCAGGACCAATAATTATTGCTAAGAAAGGAAAGAAAGGAGTGTGAGTGATCAAATAAAGTTCAGTTGTTATCTCTTCAAGCATACAAAGTGAGTTCTGAACACATTTACAAGTACTCTTTCTTATATATTACACTTTTCAACAAAAAACCATAGTTATCAGTGATAAAGTGAATTTGGTCCAGAAAACTTATAATGACTATACCAATTAAAATATAATTAAAATAAAAAACCAATTAAAATATATGAAGCAGCAAAAACTGAAAGCCATATTTGCTTAGATATATAGGGAAAACATTCATAAAGCTCAACCATTTTGGTTTTGTGTCAATTATCAAGTTTGTATGAACTGACAGTAAACTACAGTCAAGGCCATAAAAAATTCTAATGGGCAAATCACTAGACAAGCTATACAGAAAAGACATATATTCAATTAACAACTGTAGAATTTTTCCTGCTCCTCTATGAATGTGCCTGCTTCGTGCTGACACAAAACGACTTTAAATTTTTTCATTTAAACTTAACCAACATAACATTTTAGTGATTGACTTGCATTTCCAATAAAGTATCCTGATAGTTTTTACTATTTTCCTGAAGTACACTCTGATTCAAAACTGTTTCTTTTTATGAAAGGAAATCATTCATGAATATCACTTAATTCTTAAAAACTGTTATTTTCAAATTCAGTACACAAAAATTGCATGTATTCTAACAACTAAAATGCCATCAGACCTTTATGGTATATATACTGGAATTTCCTCTGAGAGCTCGCAAAGCATGCTGTGCTGTGGAACTCATGTGCCCTCACCTGTTTGGTACTGCCTGGAATCAGGTCTTCTCCTTTTCTTTGGTTTTTGTTTAGCCAGTCTGCCAAGTCCAGCAGACTCATCTATGTGCAAGAGAGCACTTGCAGTGCCATTCCGATTTTCAATTCCATCAGAATTATTACCTAACAGTGTGCATTAAAAAACAAAATTATACAGTATTATAAAGAATTAGGGACTCTTTATTAATGACAACAATGTAAAGCCATGATACTCATGAATGAGAAATTCCCTATATAGGTATAAACACTGGGCATATTTATATAAGATGAAAGGAAATGCCTAGCTTTCAAATATAGCATCATTTTCCTCTATTAATTTGCATTCTCACTCAAACAAGTAACATACTAAAGATGAAAACCTTTGAGCTTGAAAATCTACATGCATGTGTGCTCAGCTGTGTCTGCCTCTTTGTGATCCCACAGACTATAGCCCGCCAGGTTCTACTGTCCATGGGACTTTCCAGACAAGAATACTGGAGTGGGTAGCCATGCCCTCCTCCAGGGTATCTTCCCAACCAAAGGATCAAACCCAGGTCTCCTTCACTGGCAGATGGATTCTTTACCACCAAGACACCCGGGACGCCCCCTAGAAGTCTTCATACTACTTAAATAACATAAGCATGAAGAAAGTTCCTCTTAAAGTTAAAAACAAATGATAGACTATATAATTTTTCTCAGTTTTTACTTAAATCAATTCATTAGTATTCATATTTCTGAAACCTAAGACAATAAAACCTTTTTAAATTTTGAAATCATGTTCAAGAACCATACAATCCTAAAGCTGCAATGTGGCTTACCATAAGCTGCTGCCCACGCTATTGGCATGAAGGTTTTCATTTCACTGTCATCCATTTCCTGTTCATGCACAGTGGCAGCAGCTGTTGCAGCAACAGCAGCATCTTCCTCTCCTACAATCACTTCCATATAAACTTCATCTGCAATTTCAGCAACATCTGAGTACAAAATTAACAGAACCACTTTTGTGACCAAGTTTATAGATCAGACAGGAAAAATATTTTTATTTGACTTGTTAATAAACAGAAAGTTCAAATGTTACATACCAAGAATATTACCTTCACAAAGTAAACACCCTATAATCATTTATTCAATGAATCATTTTCTTGGTTTTCACCATAATTTGTTTATAAAATTATATTTTGGGTAAACATCAAGAATCACTGATATTTTTCTTTGTACTATGGCAGTACAATAATGTTTGCCATAGTACGGGTTTTTTTTCTTCAAATAGTGGTACATTTTTAAAAATTTAAAGCACAGAGAAATATAAAACACTCTCCCACAAAAAGGCCACCTACTTACTTAAATCTTCATCTTCTTGTTGAGAGTCACTGACAGTCATATAAACCATCTTTTCCCTTGGCACACGAATACTGTTATTTTGATCAAGGATTTCAACTCCATGATCATTCTCAGGTTCACTCTCCACAATGTCAACAGTCCCACCTAACAGGGAAAATGACAACTCCAAGTATTTATGTGAAAATCTTCATTTCCTTCTGTTTCATCTCAATAAGTAATTAGCTCTTTAAATATGTTTGTATTAATACAATAAAAACCTGTTTTAAAAGTTATCTTCAGAAACGATTACAAGTATTTTCAGTCTAAAACACCAAAAGTAATTAAAGTGTTTGATGGGATCTTCCCATGTGCAGCAGAGGAAAAGAATCTCTCTGCCACTGCAGGAGAGGCAGGAGATGCAGGTTCGATCCCTGGGTTCAGAAGATCCCCTGGAGAAGGAAATGGCAACCAACTCCAGTACTCTTGCCTAGAGAATCCCCTGGGCAGAGAGCTGGATACAAGCAAACACAAAGCACACACAACGTGCTAAAGGTTTCTCCTTACCTAAGTCAGCCCCTCCAGTGTCAGCTTTAAAAATATACACCTTGATGACTTCAGGGCAAGTGCCATCCACCTTACAAGGATCAATTTCTGACTCTGCGTCTATGGTCACACCAGCAGAACAGTCCTGTTCCATTTTGCCATCATCATCCACTAAAAAGGCAGGACATAAAATATTAACAGCAGAAAATTAAACAATGCCATTTTCAAAAAATATTTTTTTCCAAATATAATCTCTATATTGATTCTTGTAAAACTCAATGATTTCACCTATAGAGGATTCAATGAATAAATCTTGAAAGTTCTAAAATTTTGAAAATTCTGCAAGCTATGAAGGTAAAATACTTAAAAGTAAAATGCCGGTAATTGAGAAAACTAACAAAAGTAATGAAATACTATATTTTACCTTTGGATACGCATATCAGTAAGATAAAAAGCATTTTATAATCTCAAAGATCTTGTGGAAAATGTCCTACTAGCAAAACCAGCAAGTAACAGCCTTAATATAAAGGTTTTTATTGGTGTTACCTCATGTTTACTACTCCTGAATACTGTTTGGTTTTATCTGTTTGTATTAGAATTACATGTATTTTTTTAAAAAAATCAGAATATGATTTTCAAAAAAGCATATTGCACTGGTTAGTATAACCATCAAACTGTTTCATGTAAAACTATACACTCACAGACATGTTCAGTCAGTCAGTCAGTTCAGTTGCTCAGTCGTGTCTGACTCTTTTCGACGCCATGAATTGCAGCCTGCCAGGCCTCCCTGTCCATCACAAACCCCCAGAGTCTACTCAAACTCATGCCCATCGAGTCGGTGATGCCATCCAGCCATCTCATCCTCTGTCGTCCCCTTCTCCTCCTGCCCCCAATCCCTCCCAGCATCAGGGTCTTTTCCAATGAGTCCACCTTTTGCATGAGGTGGCCAAAGTATTGGAGTTTCAGCTTCAATATCAGTCCTTCCAATGAACACCCGGGACTTATCTCCTCCAGGATGGACTGGTTGGATCTCCTTGCAGTCCAAGCGGCTCTCAAGAGTCTTCTCCAAAACCACACTTCAAAAGAATCAATTTTTCGGCACTCAGCTTTCTTCACAGTCCAACTCTCACATACAGACATGGTATGTACATGCATATAATATACACAAACACACATACTTGAGTTTTGTAAAAAGTGGCAAGTCTGGGTCACTGCTTGCAAATGCAGTAAATCCATACTTCAACACACTCTTATAAATCCTAAAGGTGGTGTCAGGTTTGCAAAAAAGACCAACAACTCTTTCCTATCAACTGACACTCACGATTTCCAATTGTAGAGACTTGAAAATAAAGAACAACCATTTTATATTTTAAACTTAATAACAGAAGAAAAAACAATAAGTGGCAGCATTATGCTTAAGGTTTGGAAACTTAAAAATCTCTCAGAGAAACAGATTCTGGATAAAAATAATATGAAAAATAACATGAAAACTATAATTCCCAAATCATGTAACCTTTCCTGCATTGCATCTGTGGCACAAAAGTAACTTTGGTGAACACTGATAAAAACCAAGCCAGTGTAATTCAATTCATCATCAATGTGTGCATTAAGCAAAGACTAAAGGAGTGTCCTCTCTGCTTTGGCCACTAACTCATCTATCTTGCAGAGCTGCACAGAGAAGCAGAACCAAAGCCCAGAAAAAGTAGGTGATAATGCTAGTAACATAACTACCATTTATTAAGTGATTACCTATCCAGTCACTGAATACTTAGCAGGGAGATTTTAAAGTACTGTCAAAATTTTAAAGGAAAGATGTTTATGCAAGTTGAATGATTTATCTGAGGTTACACAGCTAATGATCTAAACAAAGCATGTGTCCTCAGTCATGTCCAACTCCCATGAATCCCATTAGGCTTCTCTGTCTATGGGATTCTCCAGGCAAGAACCCTGGAATGGGTTGCCATGTCCTCCTTCAGCGTATCTTCCTGACCCAGGGATTGAACCCAAGTCTCATGTCTCCTGCAATGGCAGGAGCATTCTTTACCACTAGCACCACCTGGGAAACCCTAAGCCAGAATACAAAACCTGACCCATTTGACTCCCAACTAACATTCTTCAACTTTCAGTATTTTAAGAATATTTTCTCTGATATTTAAAGTGACTTTCTGGATAAGCCAATAATCAGTAGTTAACCAAAGATGGCTTCCATGAAAACTGATCAGTTGAATATGTTTATGACTCAAGTACAACTAACCTAAGGATGTGGTGATGGTACAATGTAATTTTTTATGCCTAAAATTCTTAACAATGGTTCCGAAAGTTTATAGAGTTTGCTATCTTTTAAATACTTCTCCAAATTCCCCATCATTTCATTTAAAAGATTTAAAAAAAAAAACCTGTTTAAACAAGTTATTACATAGAAATAGAGAATATTCTTATGTAGAACATTCAGATAAATTTGGTATTCAGTTCAGTTCAGTCAGTCGTATCCGACTCCTTGCAACCCCATCAATCGGAGCATGCCAGGCCTCCCTGTCATACCAACTCCCAGATTTTACTCAAACTCATGTTCATCAAGTCGGTGATGCCATCAGCCATCTCATCCTCTGTTGTCCCCTTCGCCATCCACCTCCAATTTGGTATTACACTCATGAAAAAAGGACATTTTAGTTTCTTACTACAAATAAACACTATCACCTTCCCTAAGAACTTACTTCATAAAACTGCTTTCAAACAACATTCTGAAATCTTGCACAAGTGTAAATCCTTCTATAACCCATACAATAACACAACGCCCAAACAATGTCAAGAATGAACACCTGCATTGGCTTACAGTAACTCAGAGGTCACTGATGTTCCTGATGAAAAGTGTTTTAGTGAATGCTTTAAGGGTCAGACTGAAGCAGGTTGAGAATCTGATGTAAGACACAAATTTCTTTTATGTTTAGTTTACAAAAGGAGGACTAAGGAGCAGTAATCCAAAAGGATTACAGAATCAAGGTGATTACTAACTGATAATAAAATATTTAAGCATGTTCGAAGTCTGTGGATAATAAAGAAAATGAGATTCTGGAATTAGAAGACAGTGAATTGCTAAATCAGGATCTTGGAAGGAAAGAGAGACTAGAAGAAACAAAGATCAAGCACATATACACAAGAGGAGGCAAGGACTCAAGTTTAAAAGTAACAGACTGGTACACTCGGATAAGAACTTGATGACTGAGAGAGAATAAGTTGGTAGACAGAGAAGTTAATGATACCAAGATTCACAAAGCCCACCTTGTTAAACTCTTGGCAATTATTAATAAATACACATACACACCCACTCCTCCTTCCCTAAACTGTGAGTTTATCCAAAATGTCTTGATGATAAATTTATTGTTTAATAAATACAGCTTGTGAGGACAAACAAGCATAGTGTCCTTAACTCTGGGTCTGATGTGTACATAGCCCTTTTCTTTTCAAACCTGAATATTTTTGCATGACTATATATCAACCTACTATGATATATCAGACCTAATTAATATTATTTCCCTGAAAGTGACTTGGGGGTGTCAAACTAAGGTAGCATTAGAGGGTGAAGATCTCAGCAAATGAGATAGGAGAATCCAGAATAAATCAGTAATTCTTTGGAGAACCAACCACTAAGAACCTTGAAGAGGCCAGATGAAGCTGGCCTCTTTGGGCAAATCCGAAAAAATTGATTCTAAGTGCAAGTTAAAGTCGCTCAATTGTGTCTAACTCTTTGCGACCCCATGGTCTACAAAATCCATGGAATTATTAAGGCCAGAATACTGAAATGTGTAGCTGTTCTCTTCTCCAGGGGATCTTCCCAACCCAGGGATCAAACCCAAGTCTCCCACACTGTAGGCAGACTCTACCGTCTGAGGCCCTAGGGAAGCCCAAGAATACTGGAGTGGGTGGCCTATTCCTTCTCCATGGCTCTTCCCAACTCAGGAATTGAACTGAGCTCTCCTACACTGCTGCAGGCAAGGTTCTTTACCAGATGAGATACCAGTGAAGCCAGGTACTGAAAAACCTAATGTTCGGTGTCTATAAGAACACACTACATTATTTTACAAGTGGTAGTTTGTAGGTAATCATAAAATAAAACTCTTGAGGATTGGAAATTTAAAAATTTTCAAATTGTAAAATATCACATATTTACCCGTAGCTTGTAAAAGATCCTTCTAGTTGTTTCTATGGTTTTAAAAATATGCAATAAAGGGAGTTTCCTAATTGCCAAGCAGTTACAAATCCCAGGGTTTCACTGCTTGGGTCTTGGCTCAATCTCTGGCCAGGAAACTTGAGATCCTGCAAGTCCTGTGGTGTGGCCATAAAAACAAACAAACAAATGAACAAACCACAGCAGAGCTTCTCTTCAGCACCAAAGTTTAAAAATAAAAATTAAAAAATATAGGTGTCCTGTTACTACTTAACCTCTGATTTTAAAACTAATTTAAAAATTAAAATTTAAAGCCCGCATAAAATTGAGTCGTGTAACAATAAAGAAATGGGCTTTAGAATAAGGCTGCTCCAAACAGGAAGTATAACTTCGGGAAATTAGGACTGCTTTTAATCAGAGCTAGCTTCTATATGGCATTTTAGAATTTCTCTGGCAGTTTTAAACCTCCTGTCTCCCTCCTCACAGATAAAGAAATGAAAGTTGGGGTGGCATGTTAACTGCCAAAAGTTGGTGAGCTTACTAAGTAAAAGGTAATGGAGAAAAAATGAGAAAGATGTCTTCAAGAACTCCGTTTCATTTCATTTTTCACCAGGTTATGTTATCTTACTTCTCTAAACTTCTGGAAAAAATTATTCATGATTTTACAAGGAAAAAAATGGTATCAAATTTTCACTGGTACTGCACTTTTTTTTCTAAACTAACCTCATAAACTGAGGTATCTTTTACCATCTGTTACTATATGTTAAAATATAAAATGAAAATATATGACTTACCTCACCATTTACTTAAACTGCCTAATCTTTCAAGATCAGGTCATCATTAAAATTTATCAATCACTGCTTGTATCCCAGAAAGCTAATGATTATCTACTGGATCTTCTCTCTCCAGGTTTCCCACCTATCGCCCCAACACTGCTACCGATTTATCTTCCCAAAAACATCCCTATTCTCCTTTTCTACCAAGTAAAATAGAAACTGGGCTTCCCCATCAGCTCAGCAGTTAGGGAATAAGCCTGTCAATGTAGGAGACCCAGGTTTGATCCCTGGGTAGTGAAGATCCCCTAAAGAAGGAAATGGCAACCCAGCCCAGTATTCTTGTATAGGAAAACTCACAGACAGACGAGCCTGGTGGGCTACAATCCATAGAGTCACAAAGAACCACATACAACTGAGCACACACAGCAATGACTAGTAAATGGGCTTCCCAAGTGGCTCAGATGGTAAAGATTTCATCTGCCAATGCAAGAGACCCAAGTTTGATCACTAGGTTGGGACGATCCTGTGGAAAAGGAAATGGTAATCCACTCCAGTATTCTTGCCTCAGAAAATTCCACGGACAGAGGAGCCTGACTGGCCTCTTCTGTGGCTGGCATCACACAAAACTCAAGACACAACTTAGTGACTACTTAATGACTATTACTAACAACAACAATGATTAATAACATTGATCTTCTATATGCTTACTTTTTCCTTTAGTGAAAGATCCACTCTTTGCCCATTTTCAAAATTAGGTAGTTTTTTTCTTAATGAATTAAAAATTTAATGTTCTGGTTCCTAGACCCTTGAATATAGGCTTCAGAAATACATAGAAATATTTTCTCCGACACTGAGTTATTTTTTTACTCTGTTGACTGTCTGAGAAACAAAAACGTTTTCAAATTTGACTTAGTTCTATTTATTTTTCCTTTGCTGTTTGTGGTTTTTGGTGCCAAACCTGTGAAGCTGCTGCCGTTAATAATTCAATTTAAGAATACTTTCACCTAATTTTCTTCTCAGTATTTAAGAATTTTAACTCCCACATTTAAGTCATTTTTTTTCTTTTTGAAGGTTAGTTTTTAAAACTCAACATTTTATTTTTTTGGGTGCATTTGGTCTTCCTTGCTTTGCACAGACTTTCTCTAGTTGCAGTGAGAAGGGAGCTACTCTTCATTATGGTGCCTGAGGCTCTCATTGCAATGGCTTCTCTTGTTGCAGAAGACATGAGCATAAGCATGAGTAGCTGCAGCATGTGGACTCCACAGTTATGGTGCACGGGCCTGGTTTTTTCCATATCATTTGGAATTCTCCCGTACCAGGGGTCAAACCCATGTCCCCTGCATTGGCTGGCAGGTGGACTCTTCCACTGTGCAACCACTGAATCCTACATTTAAGTCCTGAGTTACTTTTGTATATGTTCCAGATAGTGGCCCAACTTCATTCATTTACATGTGGATGTAAAAATTACCCCAGTTATTACAGTAATTACAGTTATCCATTTTATTATTATTGGCTGAAGAGACCATTTTTTACTTTACTGAACTATCTTGACAACTTCGTGAAAAATCAACTGACCACAGATGTACGTATTAATATGTGTGGACTCTACTCCATTCACTTACATGCCTATCCTTATCCAACACTAGTCAGTCTTGATTACTACAGCTTTTCTTAACATGGGAAGGTCTTAATTTCTCCTTTATTTTTAAAACTTTAGTTAGAGAATAAGTTGACAATCTTTGTTCAACTTTTAACATGTTGAACACATTTATCCATTGCCTTCTAGCCACCATTTTTCCTAATGAGAAAACCACCATTACTCTCTTTGAGGAAAGATTATTTGTATGAGAAGAATCAATTCTGCCTGGCTTTCAAGATTTACTGTCTTTTAACAAATTAAAAGTCACCTCTTTTATCAATTTTCTCCCTAATGTTTAATTCAATTTTTTAACCACTTCATTTTTGTAATTTTCTAAAACATGACCAGAATATGGATAATTACATATTTTAACTCTTATTGCTGCTTCTAACATTTTTGCCAATTAGTTTACACATGGTATAGAGTTAAAATAGTACAGAGGGTATACAATAAAAAATATCTCCGTGCAAGTCATGTCTGTAATCTCCTCTGCAGAGCAATTCCTGAGGGTTTCTGGGTAAATATTTGGAAACTCATGCAAATGCACAAATATCTATATGAATTCCTGAAAGTATAATTTTTGCTACGGGTATATGCATTTAAAATTTTGTTATATGTAGGTGACTTCCCTGACAGTCCCAGTAGTTAAAGACTTCTGCTTCCACTGTATGGGGTGCAGGCTCAATTCCTACTTATGAACTAAGATCTCACATGTCATTCAGTACAGCCAGAAAGACAATAAATAAACTTTTGTACACAGACAATACAGTGGATTAGAGTGACAAACACAGTGGCCTTTACCTTGATGATGGTTTCCTGAATTTAACAGTTTAGTTTTCACTTCCTTTTATTGCCAAGTAACAGTTCCTTTGACATACTGTACACCTGGTATACATTTCCTAAATACATTTTAGAATGCTTATACTAAAAAATATCAGTTTTAGCCTGACAAACAAAACCTTATTTCTGTATCTTATCGAACAAACTTTAAAAAATTGATTAAGACTTCCTTGGTGGTATAGTGGGTAGAAATCTGCCTTCCAATGCAGGGAAAAAGGGTTCTATCCCTAGTCTAGGAAGATCTTACATGCTGTGGAGCTACAAAGCCTATGTGCCACAAATGCTTAAGCCCCCAAGTCCCAGGGCCCATGCTCAGCAACAGGAGAAGCCACCACAATGAAAAGGCTGCATACCACAACTATAGCGTATTTTCCCCTCATCACAACCAGAGAAAATCCATGTGCAATAACAGAGACAAAGTGAAACCAAAAATAAAGAATCTCAGTAGGACATAATCCCTAAGATATCCTTATCCATTTTTCAGAAACAATTCCTATGTATGTTAAACTGTTATTCTGTTTTACCATTTTAAAATAAATTCTAAGAACAAAGCACCTAGTAGTGAGCTTACAATGGTAAGGTATATAACATGTCCAATTAGCTATTGAACAAAGGAATATACACATAGAACTTAAGAATATAAAGTAAGTGAAATAAGTATTTCATCATCCTTTGTATTCTAATAACTACTAGAAGCAATAAACTATAAACTGTATGCATCATCTAAGTTTATGTATTAGATAAGGTTTGGGCTTCATTTATTCACTCATCACAGAAGCTCTTTATAGTAAATGTTCAATATAACCAATCATAATTAATTGGAAACTAATACCATAATACCAGGCCAACTGATTAAAACATCTAAACTAGATGGCCCTGTAGGGGGCATTATAATGACAGAATTTCAGCCATAAAGTTAATGTATTCAATAAATACTTCACACCGAATATGCATAGTTTGATGGTAGATATACCTGAAACAAGTAAGATGCATCAAATTCTATCCTCAAGAAAGACATGATCAATTTAAAATCAACAATAGCATCTAGACTGCAAGACTATATATTGCCATTGTGCTGTAAAAGTAATCATATGAGTCTAGATACATTATTATATAATAAAAAAAGAGAATTCGTCTTTGTCATTAAAGGAGATCTTCAGAAGGAAGAAAGATCAACACTAAACATTGTATAAAAACTTAGGCATTAAGATTTAATAACTTGCTGTCATTTCTAGAAAGAGAATAGACATCTGTTTACATTCTTTTATCTACACATGTTGAATAAATACATCAAAGAACTGAGAAACTTCCTATTATTATTAAAAACAGACTGTCAATAACAATGTCTCAGGTTTCTCTATCATGTATAAAATCAGCTTAGACCATAACTTCGCTGCATTCATAACAAAACAGGTGCCAAGCACTCCTTTTCCCCAGAGTTTTAAATAATAGAGAATAAAAAGAAGTATATTTCATAGAAGCCAAAAACAAGTACATACCAATGAAACAGAAATCTCTAGATAAAAATCACCTTTAAAAAATTTATATTTGAATTAAATTTACATTAAAATTAAAACCTAAATTAGTTGTGATAAATATTAACCATACCTCTTTTTCTTCAGAAATACAATCAAGGCCAGAAACTATAAATTATTAAGAACCTCAATACTTAATCTAGAATAAGGTTTTATACACACAAGGAGTTCAATGAGTATTCATTAACCAGCAGAATGAGATTTGTGACAGCTATTAAGCAAGTTCAGTTGAATGCAAAAAATTATAACGTTGGGCTATATGATATGCCTGATCACAAAAGGGATGTATAAATGCTTAACATCTCAGACCCCCAAAATTTGTGCACTAACTTTTAACGGTGCTATGCTCAAGACAGAAGGGATAAAGATTTATATTCAGAATTAGTGGGAATCTCTTAACTCCATCTACACAGTAGAACTTGTTTCCAAAGAAAACAGCTGTCCCATGAGCTAGTAATTTAGGATAAACAAGTAATTTAAATCAGCAACTATGATGGATCTAGTCAAGAAACTGAACCTCATTAATATAAGGAATACATAGAAAAACTGAAATTAGAAAAGAGCAATCCCCTACAAACAGTGATTTTACTAACTTAAGTATTATGAGTATGAGATAAAGTATAAGCTAAACTATATCTAATTATTTCCCAGGTGACTTTAATCAACAATAAAAAAAATTTAAGGTAAATACAATCAAGAAACCCAGTATTCCATAAACAGCTATGAGCAGAATGCAAAATCAATGGTATTAATTTTCTAATCTATCTAAAACCTAAGTAAATTAATTGTTTATACTCATGCATTACTTTATTCCACAGCATTTAAGTAATATAATTCCAAGCCAAAAGAGAAGTTATTTTTTAAAATATAATTACTTCAAGGAGAAGAGGGACAGTGGTGTGGATAAAGACCCTAAAGTGCAAAAGTGACTGCATTTATAAAGACAGAAAGTTTCTTTTTCAAGCTGAAACTCTTTCAAAATTTCAGTGGGAATGATAATACAGCAGGCAACAGCCTCATCACTTCTTCCACTATTTCAGCTTTTATCTTTCTACTAAATCCTTATATAGAAAAAAACTATTTATTTTTGTACCATTTGACTTTCCTTAACTATGGCTTATCTTACAGGAACCAAACTATACCAATAGTGCAAACAGGCTTAAGAGATTTATCTTAATTTTATGTAAGTTTAAGACAAGAAAATATCCCCCAGATACAAGTTAGAAAAGACAGCCTTCGAAAACACCTTTGACAATCACTATACCCCAGGACTTACAGGAAATCATAAGGTAGTCCTCACAGTTGCCTTTGTCATCATCCTGCTGGTCCACAGGGATTCCGTTGGCATCTATGACTGCTTCTGAGGCACAATCTGCTACCAATACATCTTCTGACACTATGTTGGCTGTCAGAGGATCAGTGACAATTTCTGCCTCTACTACACTATCATGAACAATGTGTTCAACGTGTCCAATGTCAGACACATGTACAGACTCACTGGTCAAGACGTGTTCTGGCATACACATTGAGGCTGAAGTAACATCAGAAGCTAAGACGTCATCTGGGACTGTGCAATGTGCTAAAGACACTTCTTCTGTCACATCTGAGGAAAGCACTTGCTCAGGAATGATGACATTTTCAGACACATCTGCTTCTTCTAAGATATCAGAGCACTGAACATCCTCAATAACAACATCCTCAATAACATCTTGGATTACAACTGAGTCTGGATCATCAGGAACAAAATTATGCACAGTTATATCTGAATCCACAACATCTGAAACAAAAACAGTTTCTTGTACTTCCACAACAATTTGATCACCATCCATGTGTGTAGCATCAGTTCCTTAAAAATACAAAAATTAAAATGACAAATTTCAGGTAGGCATGAATGACAATCTCAAATGATATTAATATTATTTCATTTCCACCAGGAAAACAGACCATATACTTGGCTTTGTCAAACAACAAAACAGCTTTAAGAAATAAAGTATTAACACACACACAGTTTTTACTCAACCCCGAACAATTAACATGTAAAGAAATAAAAAATAAGAAAGGCAGGGCAGTCATAAAAGAAAAACAAAGTTCCCAGCAACTAAAAGAACAGGCACATAATGAAAAGAGACAGAATGCCACAGTTACAGAGAAAGGAAGAAAGACAATTGACCAAGAATCTCTGAGGACCCATAAGATGACGGCATGGAGCAGTGGAGGTTGAGGTTGGTCTCTGTGGGTCCTGACCAAGTTCACAGTATTATGCCTCCACTGAGCCTCTTCCTGAACCCTTACCCTCCCATCTCCAGGGTAGTTCCCCAGATTATAAGAAACTCTAGTCTACTCCATTATTTAGTTAAGGAGTGAAGGTCGAGAGGTGAAATCAATTAGAGCTCATTGAGACTAAGTGACTTCACCAAGTTCACAATTGTTTGCACAACACAAGAATGCCATGAGTGAGAAAAGAAGAAAATATCCTTAACCAAACATGACATAGATGAACGAAAACAAATGTGCTATCTTGGCTCTTGGACCAGTAAAAAAGAAATATGGAAGTCTTAACTAACTAGCTACTTAAGTGTCCCTGGCTGTGACTTAAGAGAAGCTGAATTTACACAGATACCTAGTCCAATGATCCTGTGTCAATGAGCAGGCTCTGAGAGCAGATTCTTAAACAAAAAAGATTAAGAATGGCCAAAGAATAATATAACGTGCAGTAACTCTTTAAACAGGTAAATACCCAACTAATTACATATAGAAACAATTTTCTTTCTATAAAACTTCTGACAAAGTATCATTGAATATAATTTGTTTTCAATGTTTGTAATAATTCACATTATGCAACAGATAACTTTAAACTGCATCTTAAAAACTTAACTGTGAAAGCAGTGCAAAGAGAACTGATTAAAAAAGGTCTAAATCAGAGAACAGTTAGGACATTCAGTCTGTGACCCTGGACAAGTCATTTACCCTCTGAGTTTTTGTTTCCTCATCAGTGAAATGAGGACAGTAGTATTTGCCATGCATACTTCATGGGACTGTTGTGATGATCAAATGCAAGTGTAAGGGAAGTATTCTGAAAAAACTGTAATGAGAAGTTTCATAATTAGGACACGTGAAAATGGAAGACCTGATAGATTAAGTGACTGGCTCAAAGATAAACAACAGAGTGTTAATAAACAGGATTAATATGCAAAAGTTCCTCAATCTACCTTGGCTAATGCTCACCCAAGGCTTCCTTGTGCCCTTAAGCTAGGAAATACTATGTGTGTTTCTCCAAAGACTCAACTTCTTTAGAGAAACTTGTGGAAAACACACATACTATTTACAAGTTTAATTATATTTTTATATTTAAAATTTTTATTTAATTTACATTTTATATTTTTGTAACTGTAATTCAACTACACTTCACTATGTTCAAGGGACCAAAGAGGTAGTCACCATTATCAAGCAGAATTACTAAAAAGACTATCCCAAACTGTTTAAGAAACATACACACATACTTAGGATTTAGAAACCTCATGTTAAAAATCCCCGTATTTCCTGGTAAAGTTAATTACTGTTTCGTTAATATATAGCAATATATAAAACTCAATGAATGAAATCCTTAAAATTTGAATGTGTAAGAGGACTTGTGTTAATCATTTTAACAATATTCCGTACTTAGAACCATGGGTAATTTGTAAATGTCAATACATTTTTTTCCACTATTATAACTTCATGAATATCATCATTCTTGTGCAGTTGGAGGAATGAAGCAAGAGTCTGTCAGCCTTATACACAAGGCTCCTTTCAGGAAAGCTTTTGAGAAACAGGGCTATATAAGTAGGACACTATCAAAACAGAGGATTTCAGGTTTATACTTTATCGCTGGGGCCATGATGAACAGAGGTATGACACCATCCATATGTTATTTTAGGATGAGTACTCTACTTACAAAGTTAATGAAAAAAATAATTGAGGAAAATAATTTATATTATAGGTTAAGAATGAGATAAAAGTGCCTGGGTTAAGTGGTAGGACACTATGAAGAGCAGTGTGGTACACAGACTGCCCTGATCTACCCTCCTTGCAAAATGTCAATGTCCCAATGGCTGGAATTGTGAAGGTATCGAATTATGATGTATGTAGGCCATGAGTACTTTGGGCATATAATCAAAGGAATCTTAAAACAGTGTGATTTCACTACAAAATTTAGGTGGGATTTTTACAAAATCCAATTTAATTACATGAACCAAAATCCAACTTGATTACACGTCTCTTAAAGCAGAGAAATTACTAGACTGGTATCAGAGAGCTGAAGCAGAACATTAATTTTAAGAGACATGCAATTCTCAGTTCCTGTGGATGGGCATGGGAGGGAGATATTGGTACATGAAAATCAGGAGAAGGTACACAATTAGCAAGGAGCAAAGAGCAGCCAGCAAAGAAATAGGGACTTTAGCTCCACAACGGAAAGAAAGTGTATTCAGCCAACCACATGAACTAGCTTGAAATCACAGTTTCATCCCCAAAGCCCAGAAACACTCTGCTGACACCATGATTTCAGCCACTTAAAATCCAAACCAAATAGCATAGCTATGCCACAACATATTTCTGACTATGGAAACTGTGAAATGTAGAATTTCACTGTGTTAAATTGTTTAATCTGTTTAGAGTTTGGCGTAGAAATGAATACAGATTTTGGACACGAGAGTGTGGAGGGCCACTATGACAGATTCCTACAAATGTCAAATAGCTTTGATTTCCCCTTGAATAGACAACAAACAGAAATACGGATGCTAACAATTCACATTAGTAAAAATTCAGGAGGAAGAACCAATCAAGGCAGAAAATTCTTGTATGGACTTAAGAGTTAACATTTAAGTAACCATGTACAGATAGTTAATAAATCTAGACTTTAGAATACTGCTAATGCTGCTTAACATAGCCAGGACATGGAAGCAGCCTAGATGTCCATCGGCAGACGAATGGCTAAGAAAGTTGTGGTGCATATACACAATGGAATATTATTCAGCTATTAAAAAGAACACGTTTGAATCAGTTCTAATGAGGTGGATGAAACTGAAGCCTATTATAGAGAGCGAAGTCAGTCAGAAAGAAAAACACTGATACAGTATATTAACTCATATATATGGAATTCAGAAAGATGGTAATGATGACCCTATATGTGAGAAAGTGAAAAACACATAGATGTAAAGGACAGACTTTTGGACTCTGTGGGAGGATGTGAGGGTGGGATGATTTGAGAGAACAGCACTGAAACTTGTATATTAACATATGTAAAACAGATCACCAATCCAGGTTCAATGCATGAGATAGGGCACTCAGGGCCAGTACACTGAGACAACCCTGAAGGATGGACTGGGGAAGGAGGTGGGAGAGGAGTTCAGGATGGAGGACATAGTTACACCCATAGCTGATTCATGTGATTGTGTCGCAAAAACCACTACAACATTGTAATTAGCCTCCAAGTTAAAAAAAAAAAAAAAACTGCTAATAAAAGCTCAAAACGTACTGAGGAACACGTTATTAAAAACTAAAGAAAGGAACATGCTGTTATGTTGTGATGAATATAGCTTATTAGCAAAACTATCCTGCAAGTCCATGGAAAGAGTAACTTATCAAATTTAACTCAGATATTTAGCTCAGGAGCTTTTAGTGATGCTGCTACTGTAAGCTGGTTTCTTTCTGCTGCTAAGCTAAATTCAAGGAAAGAAAAGGAAATTGTAGAAGAATAAATAAAAAGGTAAAGGACTTAATTTGGGATATTCTGTCTCAAAAGATGAAAAAATAAAAACAGAGTTAAACCTGGAGTGATGTGATGTGAGGAAAAAACTTTCTACAGAAAAAGTTGTTTGTGACTCTACACCGCCCTGAAATTTCAGACAGACGAAACTGTCTGAGAATAAGGTCTTTCTGAGGTTATAAATGGTGTGCCTCACACCATTAAACAAACTGAAATGTTTCAAGGGAGTTTACAGTATTGTCCCTCAATCATCTTGGCAAAAGTAAAAAGGAAATGGTATTATTCTCTTCTCTAGTAAAGGGAATGCCCGTGAAATAGAGAAGAGACTCACAAAATTCTTTGAAAGTTTATACTTTCAGAATCAATACTAGTTTGGATTATTAGCCTGGACTAAAGACAACAGAAAAAATACAGCATAAGGAAAGCTGGCATGCCAAATTCTAGTAGTAAAAAGCACACATACAAAACTACTCAATTGAAAACCACCATCTTTGATGAAAAAGGGAAGGATAACTCAAGGCAGCCATTAAATGCCCAGGATTTGAAACCTAATGGTGATTACTCCATTAACCTACCCAGTTATTTTTGAACTTTATTAATACCATTTCACCTTCCTTTCACCGTCTGAATGAACCAGGATATTCAAGGGTACTCTACCATTTACATTGGGAGTAATAACTTGTTTCTTCAGCTGTACAGGACTACAGATGAAGAGGAACTCAAACCTTAACTAAACCTAATGAACTATACCCAGTGTATCCTGAACATCTAATTTAGATGCTATTTTAGATTTTTCTTAACTTCAGATGAGCATTTTGGATGCCAAATCTGAGAACCTGAGGAGAAGATGAATTGATTTTTCACTTATGAGAGGCTTAAATGTTTGGGAACCAGAGTGATAGGCAAAAGAGTCCCTCAAAGATATCCAAATCCTAATTCTTGGATGTAGAAAATGTGTGTGTGACACAGTAAAAAAAATCTTGCAGATGGAGTTAGGGGTGTCAATAAGATACAGGCAGATTATCCTGGGTGGGTTGCTGGCTAGAGCCAAGAAAATGTGACAGGAAGCAACGTCAGATTCAAAACTTCATAGGGACTCAATTTGCTAATGCTAGAGAAAAACACACGTAAAACCTGAGAAGGAATATCGGCAGTCTCCAGAAGCCAAAAAAAAAGGCAATCAGCAAAGGAATGACACCCTGCCAACACCCTGAGTTTGGCTTTGTGCAATTCTACATAAATGACAGTTAAGTCACATGGTATACAAATTTCCAACCTACAAAAATGTGAGGTAACAAACTGATGTATTTTACAGGTCACCAGATTTGTAGAAATGCATTACAGCAAAGAGAGAAAACCAATACCAGCAGAAATAACTAACAGGACTTAACAGGGAAAAATGAGAATAACTAAAGTTAACAGCTAAGAATTTGACACTGATGGTATTATTGACAAGACTGAGTTGGCAGTGAGATTTTTGATAGGATAAGAAGATACCTAAGTATGAATAAATTACAATCTAAAAATCCATCCTATAGATAAACAACTCCAAATCTGGCAAATGGAAAGTGGAACAACCACTAAACAGATATACCTATTCCATCAAAACATGAGTTTGGCTCCTGTGGCTGTATTTCAAGTTCATCTTCATCCATGGCCTCTGATTTTCATTAGTCACAGCTCCTAAACCAGGGAATAAAGTACACCAAACATTAATTGTTTATATTACATGTATCATCATGATATTTATACTTCTGAAATAGTTACATTTACTGATTAATCAGAAACTTATCAATGTAAAATAAAGGAAACATCATGATTTCCCAAAATATTTGGACAATTATATCACAAGAAAGGGAAGTAGATCAACCAGGATGACAGTGCTTGGGGACTTTCTGTTTTAATCACAGTATAAGCTATATAAACAACATACTTTTTTTTTTAATTGAGGCACAGCTGAGTGCAATTATGATGTAAGTTTCAAGTATACAACACAGTGACTCAACAATATTTGAAAGTTATATTCTACTTACAATTAAAAAATATTGGCTGTGTTCCCTGTGTGGTACAACATGTCTTTGAGCTTATATATCATACACTTAATAGTTTGTACCTCTTTATTTCCTACCTTATCTTTCTTCTCCCCTTCTCAATGGCAACCACAGTTTGTTATCTATGAAGTCTGTTTCTTTTCTGCTGCATTTCAGTAAATAATAACTGTTTAGTTTAATTTATACATGTGTATTTTTTTAGCATAATTCAGAATAAGATACAGAGCATTTTTGGTACTCCAGAATCACCCTCTAGCTTCCTCTCCTTTAACAGTAAATGACCCTTTTAAGATTCAAGTTAAACAAACTTTGTACTGAGGGGATTTCAGCAAAATTCTTATTATATCTTTGAATTTAATACAGATTACCATCTTCCTACCAAAGAATTACAGAAGGGTAAAGATAAAAATTTATTACAATGATAAACATGCTTGAAATTTCTGCTTAGCTTACAATCACTTCCCTTCACTGACCTTCTGATTGCAGAAATAATTCTCAAAGCATATTTATATTCTCCAGGCAACAAATGATTTGGTAGCAGCTAGAAAAAAGAAATCATCTTTGAATATAATAAAACCAAAGTTCCACTTGTAGGATGTCTGAAACCATAAGCAAGAGTTTCTCTTTCTCCTAGTGACTGAAATAATAGCATTTAAACATAAAGATGATGCTCATCCACAAAATTTAATCTATGGTAGAAGAAATAGCCAATTAAAAAGAAGTTAAAATACAAGAATGCAAAGTACCTAGCACATGCCTAAAAAATAAGTGGGTAGATTAGAGGGAGCAGAAAGCAGAGGTTTATTGGGGGGTCATGATTTACTTAGCACCAGTTCAGTTCAGTCGCTCAGTCGTGTCCAGCTCTTTGCAACCCCATGAACTGCAGCATGCCAGGCCTCCCTGTCCATCACCAACTCCTGGAGTTTACTCAAACTCATGCCCATCAAATCGGTGATGCCATCCAGCCATCTCATCCTCTGTCGTCCCCTTCTCCTCCTGCCCCCAATCCCTCCCAGCATCAGGGTCTTCTCCAATGAGTCAACTCTTAGCATGAGGTGGCCATGCTGAGTTTCAGTTTCAGCATCAGTCCTTCCAATGAACACCCAGGACTAATCTCCTTTAGGATGGACTGGTTGGATCTCCTTGCAGTCCATGTACTTCCCCATAAAAAGAAAATTCTTAAAAAACTCCTCCCTCTGATGAGAGTTCACTTCATTCTTTTTTTTTTTCCCCTAAAGCGTATGTCACGGTTCTTGATGTATCTCTCAATGTTTGACATTTTAACCACATAGTCCTTAACGAATACACAAGTAAAAAAACTCAATTGTAATTAAAGATTACTTTCCAAGATGTCATCCCTAAGACATTTCCAATCCATTTTCAAAAGACAACCTATTTCATGACTTTTATTCCAAATGCTTCAAATAAAAAGATCATGGTAAGTACAGTAATAAATATTTTTCAATTATAAAAATATGGTAGATACTTCTAAATAAATTGTCAGTGCTTCCACTCTCCAAAACTTTCCAGCTTGTCTTCTTTTTCCTCTCAAAAATGCAATTATAAAAAGCATTTAAAAACTATAAAAAGGTAATTGAGAAAATGTCTTATGAGCATAAGAAAAAGTAAAATGATGTATTATTTAAGGCATCTTCAAATTTCCCTTCAAAAATCATTTTATTAGCTCTAATAAAATTTCAATTTGGATACATCATGGTAGAATAAGTTTTCTACAATTCTCACCCAAAGAACACTGACAGTGCTCTGTGACAGCCCAGAGTGCGACGGTGAGGCAAGAGGAAGGAAGGTTCAAGAGAGATGGAACATGTTTATCTATGGTTGATTCATAGGACATATGAACATCTATGGTTGATTCATGTTGATGTATGGCACAAATCAAACAATACTGTAAAGTAATCATCCTTCAACTAAAATTAAATAAATTTTAAACATATGTTAAAAATAAATCAAGGACACATGACAACCAATGAAACACAGTAACTTTCCAGTAATCAACCCAAAAGACATGGAGATCTGCAAAATGCCAAAAAGAACTATGAAATCATTTTAAGACAGTTCAGTGAACTAAAAGAAAACATAGAAAAACTAAACAGAACATTGAAAGCCACACATAAACAAGGAAGTTTAAGTGCAAGACAGTGATCGTAAAAGAGAACCAAACAAATTTCTGAAAGAATATAGGAAGATGAAATGGGGTGGGGAGCATCTCTCAATAGAGAGCATCAACAGCAAAATGGATCAAGCAGAAGAAAATAATTTGATGACATGACCTTCATATAAATTAGTCAGAGATGGGATATCATTACAGAATGCAACTTACATACTACTGGCATCACAGGAAAGGAGGAGAGAAAGAGGGGAACAATGGCTTCAAGGAACTAATGGTTTCCCTAACCTGTAAAATACCTAGATATCCAAATGTTCTTTATTCCCTGATTTTCATCCTAAATGATGAAACTCAGATCTCAAGACACATAATTCAACTTTCAAAAAGGGAAACAAGTGAATTTTAAAAGCAGCAAAGAGAAAAATTTCTCTAATATGTCATCACTATCAAGTTATAGATGTATTTCTCAGAAGAAACAATGTAAGCTAGAAGCTAGTATTAAGAGAATTTTTTTTAAATGGGACTATATTGCTTTACAGTTTTGTGTTAGTTTCTACTGTACAACAAAGTGAATCAACAGTATGTGTACATTTACTTCCTCCTCCTTTTGGAATTCCTTCCATTTAGGTCACAAAGATCATTAAGTAGAGTTCTCCATGCCTTATAGGTAAATTCTCATTAGTTATCTGTTTTTATATACTGTATTCATGCTATCAATAGTGTCTAAGTGTCTATCCCAATCTCCCAATTTATCCCATTCCTCCCATCCCAACACTATTTTTCACATTTAGTCTGAAGAACTCCTTTCAGCATTTATTATAAGGCAGGTCTACTGGTGATGAACTCTTTTGCATCTGTTTGGTAAACGCTAACTTTCCTTCATTTCTGAAGGACATGTAGGACAATAATAAATTATTCTATAAATCAAAGACAAAAACTATTAAACAGTAACATTAGCTACAATTTCTAGATGAACGTACAATATAAGAAAGATAAACAGTAATAACAGAAATGTCAGTGAGGAGTAAAAGGACAGAGCTTTTGTATATAATAGTTTTAGTTGTCATCAGCTTAAAGCAGATCATCAGGTGTGTAAGATTATTGTTAAGCCTCATACTGTTAACCGAAGACCTACAGTAGATACACAAAAGGTAAAAAAGAAAGTTACCACTATGAAAAATAATCAGAAGGAAAAACAAAAAAATTCAGAAAAGAGTAAGATAGTAAGTCTTTTAGTATCATTAACGACCCTGATTGTTAAATGGACTAAATTTTCCAATCAAAGGACAGAGTGGCTAGATCGATTAGAAAAGAAAAAGAAAAAAGAAGACTCAACCACCAACTATATGCTGTACACAGGACACTCACTGTATGAGTTAAGGACAAACACAGGCTAAACGTGAAGAGTTGGGTAAAGATATTCAAGTGGAAATCAAAAAGGAGTAGAGATAGCTATACATTAGACAAAACAGCAGTAGCTCAAAAATGGAATAGGTCTTTATGTAATGATAAATGGCCAATGCATCCAGACATACACCAAAAATATATATGAAACCAACACTGCATCTTGCATTAAGCAAATACTAAATGGAGGAGTCTTAGTGTTGTAATATATTTCTCATTTCAAATTCATTAGTATTTGTTTTGAATGGAGAAATATATTAAAATAACTAATAAGTCTCCAGAGGCTTCAATATAACAACTTTTAACAGACAGATCATCCAAATGCAAAATCTACAAACACTATTTGAACTACACATCAGATCAAATGGATCTAACACACGTACCATCCAAAACCAACAAGATATGCCATCCAAGCAACAAGATCCTCATTCTTCTCAAGCACACTTGGACTATTCTTCACATATGTCCCAAGTCTTAAAAAACTTAGGAAAAGTTAATCTGTAGCAAGTATCTTTCCTTACAACACTGGTATGAAATGAAAAATCATCAAAAATCTTTCAACAAACAAAAAAATCCTTCTACAAAGCAAAACCTGGTAGAATTTTGAATCCTACCAAAAATTTACAGGAGGGCTGAGTTATCCTACTCAAACTCATCCAGAAAAGTTGAGAGGTAGGAAAACTCCCAAACTCATACTTTGAAGCCACCATCACCCAGACTGCAAAACCAAAGATACCACAAAAAAATAAAAGTACAGGCCAGGGGACGGCCCTAAGATGGCGGAGGAAAAGGATGGGGAAACCACTTTCTTCTCCCACAAATTCACTGAAAAAACATTTGAACGCTGAACAAATTCCACAAAACAACTTCTGAATGCTGGCAGAGGATATCAGGCACCCAGAAAAGCAGCCAGTTGTCTTCAAAAGGAGGTAAGACAAAATATAAAAGATAAAATGAGACACAAAAGAGGTAAGGACGGAGACCCTCCCTAGAAGGGAGTCTTAAAAAAGGAGAACTTTCCAAACACCGGGAAAACCTGTCACGGGGGGTTTAGGGAGTTTTGGAATCTAAGAGGGTAACATAACTGGGAGGAAAATGAAAAAAAAATAAAATAAAATGCACAGATTACCTGCCTAATGGACAACTCCCAGTACTCAGATCCACGACCAGCAAGCAGGGGCTGAACAGAGAGGTACAGGCTTCATTCCTTAGGGTAACATTAAGGCCTGAATCCCTGAGGGCAATCTAAGGGAACTAAGGTGAGACAGCAACCCAAACTGTGGGATAGCCAGAGAGAGAGAGGAAAGAAAAAAGAGAGAGACACAACTATCCCACGAAAAGGCCTAACCTGATAGGAATACCAGACTACCTGACCTGCCTCCTGAGAAATCTGTATGTACGTCAGGAAGTTAACAATTAGAACTGGACATGGAACAACAGACTGGTTCCAAATAAGAAAGGGAGAACCTCAAGGCTGTATATTGTCACCCTGTTTATGTAACTTATATGCTGAGTACATCAAGAGAAATGCTGGGCTGAAGGAATCATAGGCTGGAACCAAGATCTGGTTGATATTCTGGGAGAAATATCAATAACCTCAGATATGAAGATGACACCATCCTTATGGCAGAAAGTGAAGAACTCAAGAGGCTCTTGATGAAAGTGAGAGAGGAGAGTGAAAAAGTTGGCTTAAAGCTCAACAATCAGAAAACCAAGATCAAGGCATCCAGTGCCATCACTTCATGGAAAATAGATGGTAAAACAGTGGATACAGCAGCTAACTCTTACTTTTCTGGGCGCCAAAATTACTGCAGATGGTGACTGCAGCCATGAAATTAAAAGACATTTACTTCTTGAAGCAACTCCACGTTCAATGTCACGAGAGGCGGCTGTGAGGAGATACCCCTCGTTCAATGTAAGGAGCAGTGGCTGCGCTTTGTTGGAGCAGCCATGAAGACATACCCCATGTCCAAGGAAAGAGAAACCCAAGTAAGATGGTAGGTGTTGCGAGAGGGCATCAGAGGGCAGATACACTGAAACCATAATCACAGAAAACTAACCAATCTGATCACATGAACCACAGCCTTGTCTAACTCAATGAAACTAAGTCATGCCGTGTGGAGCCACCCAAGACAGTCGGGTCATGGTGGAGAGGTCTCACAGAATGTGGTCTACTGGAGAAGGGAATGGCAAGCCACTTCAGTATTCTTGCCCTGAGAACACCATGAAAAGGCAAAATGAAAAGATACTGAAAGAGGAACTCCCCAGGTCGGTAGGTGCCCAATATGCTACTGGAGATCAGTGGAGAAATAACTCCAAAAGAATGAAGGGATGGAGCCAAAGCAAAAACAATACCTAGATGTGGATGTGACTAGTGATACAAGCAAGGTCCGGTGCTGTAAAGAGCAATATTTCATAGGAACCTGGAGTGTTAGGTACATGAATCAAGGCAAATTGGAAGTGGTCAAACAGGAGATGGCAAGAGTAGATGTTAACATTCTAGTAATCAGTGAACTAAGATGGACTGGAATGGGTGAATTTAACTAAGATAACCATTATATCTACTTCTGTGGGCAGGAATCCCTTAGAAGAAATGGAGTACCATCATGGAAAATAAAAGAGTCCTAAATGCAGTACTTGGACGCAAAGTCAAAAATGACAGAATGAGCTCTGTTCACTTCCAAGGCAAACCATTCAATATCATGGTAATCCAAGCCTATACCCCAACCAGTAATGCTGAAGAAGCTGAAGTTGAATGGTTCTATGAAGACCTACAAGAACTTTTAGAACTAATACCCAAAAAAGATGTCCTTTTCATTATAGGGGACTGGAATGCAAAAGCAGAAGTCAGCAAACACCTGGAGTAAGATACAAATTTATCCTTGGAGTACAGAACAAAGCAGGGCAAAAAGGCTAATAAGAGTTTTGCCAAGAGAACGCACTGGTCATAGCAAACACCCTCTTCCAACAACACAAGAGATGACTCTACACATGGACATCACCAGATGGTCAACAATGAAATCAAATTGATTATATTCTTTGCAGCCAAAGATGAAGAAGCTCTATACAGTCAGCAAAAACCAGACCAGGAGCTGACAGTGGCTCAGATCATAAACTTCTTATTGCCAAATTCAGGCTGAAATTGAAGATAGTGGAGAAAACCACTACACCATTCAGGTATGACCTAAATCAAATCCCTTATGACTATACAGTGGAAGAGAGAAATAGATTTAACCTACTAGATCTGACAGAGTGCCTGATGAACTATGGATGGAGGTTTGTGACACTGTTACAGGAGACAGGAATCAAGACCATCACCAAGAAAAAGAACTGTAAAAAAGCAAAATGGCTGTCTGAGGAGGCCTTACAAATAGCTATTCAAAGAAGGGAAGTGAAAAGCAAAGGAGAAAAGAAAAGATCCATTTGAATGGAGAGTACCAAAGAATAACAAGGAGAGATTAAAAAAGTCTTCCTTAGCGCACAACTGCACTCATCTCACACACTAGTAAAGTAATGCTCAAAATTCTCCAAGCCAGGCTTCAGCAGTATGTGAACTGTGAACCTCCAGATGTTCAAGCTGGTTTTAGAAAAAAAAGAGGAACTAGAGATCAAATTGCCAACATCCACTGGATCACCGAAAAAGCAGGAGTTCGAGAAAAACATCTATTTCTGCTTTAATGACTATGCCAAAGTCTTTGACTGTGTGGATCGCAATAAACTGTGGAAAATTCTGAAAGAGATGGGATGACCAGACCACCTGACCTGCCTCTTGAGAAACCTATATGCAGGTCAGGAAGCAACAATCAGAACTGGACATGGAACAACAGACTGGTTCCAAACAGGAAAAGGAGTATGTCCAGGCTGTATATTGTCACCCTGCTTATTTAACTTATATGCAGAATACATCATGAGAAACACTGGGCTGGAGGAAGCATAGGCTGGAATCAAGATTGCCGGGAAAAATATCAATAACCTCAGATATGCAGATGACACCATTCTTATATCAGAAAGTGAAGAAAAACTCAAGAGCCTCTTGATGAAAGTGCAAGAGGAGAGTGAAAAGGCTGGCTTAAAGCTCAACATTCACAAAACTAAGATCAAGGCATCCGGTCCCATCACTTCATGGCAAATAGATGGGGAATAGCGGCTGATTTTATTATTCTGGGTGCCGAAATCACTACAGATGGTGACTGCAGCCATGAAATTAAGACGCTTACTCCTTGGAAGGAAAGTTATGACCAACCTAGACAGCATATTAAAAAGTAGAGACATTACTTTATCAACAAAGTTCAACTAATCTAGGCTATGGTTTTTCTAGTGGTCTGTATAGATGTGAGAATTGGACTGTAAAGAAAGCTGAGCGCAGAAGGATTGACACTTTTGAACTGTGGTGTTGGAGAAGACTCGACAGTCCCTTGGACTGCAAGTAGATCCAACCAGTCCATCCTAAAGGAGATCAGTCCTGGGTGTTCATTGGAAGGACTGAAGTTGAAGCTGAAACTCCCAATACTTTGGCCACCTGATGCAAAGGGCTGACTCACTGGAAAAGACCCTGATGCTGGAAAAGATTGAGGGCAGGAGGAGAAGGGGACAACAGAGGATGAGATGGCTGGATGACATCACCAACTCAATGGACGTGGGTTTGGGCGGGCTCCAGGAGTTGGTGATGGGACAGGGAGGCCTGGTGTGCTGCAGTTCACGGAGTCTCAAAGAGTTGGACACACCTGAGCAACTGAACTGAAAAAGAATACATCTGAATCAGCTCTAATGAGGTGGATGAAACTGGAGCCTACTACACAGAATGAAGTAAATCAGAAAGAAAAACACTGATACAGTATACTAATGCATATATATGGAATTTAGAAAGATGGTAATGATAACCCTATATGCGAGACAGCAAAGGAGACACAGATGTATAGAAGTCTTTCAGAGACTGCAGCAGAGCAGAAGAGGAGGGTGGGATGAATTTAATAGAACAGCATCGAAACATGTATATTATATGTGAAACAGATCGGCAGTCCACGTTTGATGCATGAGACAGGATGCTCGGGGCTGGTGCACTGGGATGACCCAGAGGGATGGGATGGGGATGGAGGTGGTAGCGGGGTTCAGGATGGGGAACACATGTACACCCATGGCTGATTCATGTCAATGTATGGCAAAACCACTATAATACTGTAAAATACTTAGCCCCCAATTAAAAAACAACCCACAAGCCACTATCACTGATTAACATAGATGCAAAAATCCTCAACAAAATTCTAGCAGACAGAATCCATCAACATATCAAAAACACCACACATCATGACCAAGTCGGTTTCATTCCAGGGATTCAAGGATTCTTCAATACTTGAGAATCCATCAATATGATACATCATAATACAAACTAAAAGATACATATCATACAATTATCTCAGTAGATGCAGAGAAAGGCTTTGACTAAATGAAACAAACATTTATGATAAAAATCCTCCAGAAAGCTGACAGAAAAGGAACATACCTCAATATGATGGAAGCCATAACAACAGACCTACAGCAAACATTCTCCTCAATGGAGAAAAGCTGAAAGCATTTCTTCTAAAACAGGAACAAGAGTGCTCACTCTCACCACTACTACGCAATGTAGTTTTAAAAGTTTTGGCCACAGCAATCAGGGCAAAAAAAAAAATAAATGGAATTCAGATTGAAGAAGAACAAGTAAAACTTTCACTGTTGGCAGATGACACAATCCTCTACATACATGTACGTGCGGCTAATTCATGTTGATGTATGACAAAAACCATCAACATGTTGTAAAGAAATTATCTTCAAATTAAAATTTATTTTTTAAGAAGACAAATGAAAAATTAGTACCAAGAAAGTGGGAAACTAACAACGAAACACCTGTGAAATAATCAACTTGTCAAAGAAGAAATCATATTAAAATATAAAATGTTCTAATGCAAAAATGGAAACAAAACACACTAAAACTTATTAGATGCAGCAAAAGCAAGTAATAAATTCACATGAAAAATAAGCATCTCAAATAAACAAACTTCCCCCTCAAGGAACTAGAAAAAGAACAAAAACTAAGCTCAAAGTTGGCAGAAAGAAAAAGGATATAGCAGAAAGAAATCAAATAGTCACCAGAAACAGAGAAAAGATAAGCAAACCTAGGAACTGTTTTAAACTGACAAATGTTTAGCTAGACGGAAAAAAAAAAAAAAAAAGCTAAATAAAATCAGAAATAAAAGAGACATTACTACAGACATTAAAGAAACAGAATCATTAAGAACAGGTACATGTTAACGAATTGGATAAACCTACAAAACATGGATAAAGTCCTAGAAACATACTTCCTAACAAGACTATACAAGCAAGAAACAGAAATAAACAAGGCCGAAAGAAAGACAACGTCTGATTTCCCTCAACCTCTGGGACTTTGCAGGTAAGAACCTTCCTGACCCTATTAGACAAGAGGCAGACTGGCAGTTTAAGTGTTTCATCAAGTGGAAATACCAAAAACACCCGGGATACCGAGAGCCAAGAAAGAAACATCAATAAGAAGGTAGGATAAATGGGAGAAAGCTGATCTAAAGCAACTGTATTAGAAAACATGATTAAAAACTTCAAAAAGGGATTTGATGGGATTTGACAGGACAAAGATGATGCCCAACCAGCTCTGCATTCTCTGCCAGGTTGAATGGCCTGTGATGGGAGTCGGCTGGCCTCCAGAGGACATCATGGACTTAAATTAATAAAGACAGTCTATGACAGTTACAGGAAAATCTCAAGAGCCCAATCAGTTCCCATACATAAGACTCTCAGCTAGGGATAGCCCAGGATCCTCCCGCTCCCTGAAGTGGGCTCAATTTTATATCCAAACTGGAGAGGGGAAGATATTAATGGCCCAAAAGGTAGTCAAAGATGAAAAGGAGATCTTACAGGATCCAGAAGGGTGAAGAATGTCCCCCGCCACCATAATGGATGATGAGCCCACCAACCAATGTTCCTGCAGTGCCAAGAGCCTCCCCACAGAGAACTGACCAGAGGCTGGTAAGCATCCCAGCATCTCCACCTTCACCAGTCCTCCCGACAGCCCCACAGGTTGTAGAGCCTCCATTCCAGCAAACTCCAACCTTAGTTGAAGGGGCAACAAGCTACAACCCACCAGACTCAACCAATGCTGATGTCATGTGCCCCAAGCTCAATCCTCTGCTCCCAGTAAGTACTACCATATGAGGGGAGGGAAACACTGGGATTTAGCAGAGACTGCTCTACCAGACAGCCGGGGGAAAAGGCACCACTACAGATGCCTCTTAGAGAAGTCCAACAACCGCTGGTGCAAGGGAAACTCCTGTAGCTTCTCGTTAACTGACATACTAAATAGGCAAAAGCATACCACCCCCCCTTACTCAGAAGACCCAGAGATATTACTAGATTGATGGAAACCATCTTTCACACCCATCGATCAACAAAGGATGATGCCATGCAATTACTGACATCTCTCTTCAGTACTGAGGAGAGGTATAAGATTAATAACGGAAGCAAAAGAATGGTTGTGAGAAATGGTTCCAGAAGGTGTTGCAAAGCCAGATACGTGGATACAGCAAGGCTTCCCCACCGATAAACCTAACTGGGACTATAACACAGAAGAAGGGAGGATTCAACTAGACAGATATCGAACAGCCATTACACAAGGGCTGAAGAGGGAAGCCCATAAGCCAGTGGACATGTCAAAACCTGCTTTGGTAATTCAGAACAAGAATGAATCACCTTCTGAGTTTTATGAGGCTCAGCAAAGCCTAGAGACTTTATAAACCTATGGACGCAGAAGCTGTGGGCTCTCAGCTTGTTGTAAACTTGGCATTCATCTCACAGGCATGTCTCGATATTAAGCGAAAGCTTCAAAAGACAGAAAGGGTACTATCCATGTCCAGCCCCCAGTTAACTGAAACAGCAGACAGTGTTCTTGAACAAGGACATGGAAATAAAAAAGAGATATAAAGAGGAGCAGAAGAAACAGACCAGAGATTTGCAATGCTAGCTGCTGCTCTGGGAAAGTCTACCTCCGGCCCTCCAGAAAAACCTCTTCCTATGCCAGGGACAGGACAGTCCTTCAACCGGTCCCAACAGAGGCCCTGGGCCCTGTTACAGACAAACTAGTGTGCTCAATGCCAAGGTTTTGGCCACTGGAAGAAAGAATGTCCTAAGGCAAAGAGGGAAGAGAAAGCTCCAGCAATTGTGTGGCTTGCTGACATGGAATTTAACAGGGCTGCCAGGGTTCAGAGATATAAGGTCCTCAAGAGCCCATGGTAACCTTACAAGTGGGGGACGAAAACACTGACTTTATGGTGGATACAGGAGCAGAACTGTCAGCAGTAACAAAACCTGTGGCACCACTGTCCAAGAGACTACAGCTGTAACTGAGTTATCAGGAGAAGAGATGATTAAGTCATTTTGCCAGCCCAAAACATACCAGACTGGGGGGTGGGGGGGGGGGGGCGCACACCAAGTGATTCACAAATTCCTGTAAATTCTGAGTGCCCACTACCCATGTTGGGAAGAGAACTGCTCTCCAAACTGGGAGCACAGTGACATTCTCCCCTGAGAAGAGGCCCACCTTCCAGGTAAGCACTATGACTTATTTGCTCTGTCTCTTAATACCCCCAAGATGAGTGGAGGTTGCATAAACCTCTGAAGGAAGTACAGGGTGGGCTGGAAGAGCTTGAAGTGAAGTCACTCAGTCCTGTCCGACTCTTTGCGACCCCATGGACTGTAGCCTACCAGGCTCCTCCCATGGGATTTTCCACGCAAGAGTACTAGAGCAGGTTGCCATTTCCTTCTCCAGAGGATCTTCCCCATCCAGGGATCGAACTCAGGTCTCTGGCATTGTAGGCAGACACTTTACTGTCTGAGCCACCAGGGAAGAGGTTGAGAGACAGCAAACTCAATTATTCCCTGAGGTCTAGGCAGGAGACAACCCCCTGGGCTGGCTAAACATCAAGCCCCAGTGATAACAAAACTCAAGCCAGGTGCCATCCTGGGTTAGAAAGTGCCAGTACCCACTACCAATAGAGGACTGGGCCGGCATGCTACCCCACATCAGTAGATTGAAACAAGCAGGCATTCTGGTACAGTGCCAGTCTACTGGCACATTCCAAGCGGAGTGCCAGTCTGCTTGGAATACACCCATCCTCTCAATCAAAAAAGAAGTAGGACAGGACCAGAGGCCTGCACAAGATCTCAGGCTAGTCAACCACTGTTCCAAACCCCTCTACCTTACCTAGCCTCCTCCTGCCGAGTACTGAAGTTATACTTGCCCAGATCTCAAGGATGCCTTCTTCTGTATACATCTCATCCCAGTGTCTTGAGTCTTTGCCTGTCAATCGGAAGATCCAATAGGGGGCATCAAACAACAGCTCACCTGGACTCATATTCCCACAAGGGTTTAAGAATTTGCAGACCATTCTTGGGGGGGAAGCCTTGGTTTCTGACCTGGACTCATTCCAGCTGGAAAAGTACAGGTGCTGGCTCCTACAATACATGGATAACCTGCTACTGGCTGCTGAGACCAAGGAAAAATGCTGGGAAGGGACAAAAGCACTGCTCCAACTGTTGATGGAAGCAGGCTACCAGGTGTCAAAGAAGGTGGCACAGGTCTGCAAAGAGGAGGTAAGGTATCTGGGCTTTGTTTTAAAGAAGAGCACAAGGTTATCAGACCAGTCCAGAAAAGAGGTGATCCTGAGAATCCCAACACCTAAGATTTGTCGGCAGGTCTGAGAGTTTTCGGGAGCTACTGGGTTTTGCAGAATCTGGATTCCAGGAAATTCCCAAATGGTTCAGCCATTACATGAACCTCTGACAAGGCCTGAGAAGAATCCACTAACTTGGACCCAATACAACAAAAAGCCTTTGATGAACTAAGGTTCGCAACTACATCAGCCCCTGCTTTAGGGCTGCCAGACCTTACCAAGCTATTTACTTTATATGTAACTGAAAAAGACAAAACAGCAATGGGAATGTTAACTCAGACTGTAGGAACGTGGGCAAGACCTGCAGCCTATCTCTGAAGGTGGTCTGGCCATGTCGCCACTGTGTGGCCCGGATGCTTATGAGCAATTGCAGCAGTTGCTCTACTAGTACGAGAAGCTACTAAATTGACTCTAGGCCAAGATCTGGTCGCAAGAGTCCCACATAAGGTCAACACACCCTTACAAAGAGACCCCACAAATGGCTATGAAACTCAGAGATTATTCAATATCAAGAGCTGTTATGTGAAAATCCTAACCTCCGTATTGAGCCTTCCCAGACTTTAAACCCAGCCACACTCCTTTCAGGAGAAGGAAATGGCAACCCACTCCAGTATTCTCGCCTAAGGAATCCCATGGACAGAGGAGCCCAGCGGGCTGCTGTACATAGGGTCACAAAAAGTTGGACACGACTAAGGCGACTTAGCATGCATACATGCACTGGAGAAGGACACGGCAACCCACAACAGTGTTCCTGCCTGGAGAATTCCACGGACAAAGGAGCCTGGTGGACTGCCGTATATGGGGTCACACAGAGTTGGACACAACTGAAATGACTTAGTAGCAGCAGCAACACACTTCTTCTGGTGGTAGAAGGTGGACTTCCTCATGACTGCGGGAAGTCTTGGAAGAAACCTACACTAGCAGACCCGACCTCCGAGACCAATTCCAGGCCCTGACTGGGTCTTATACACTGATGTCACTAGCCTGATAAAACAAGGACAATGGGTGTCAGGTTGTCAGGCTGCACCACAGTCACAGAAAAGACTGTCACTGAAGCTGGCTCCTTGCCACAACACTGGTCTGCTCAACAAGCTGAGTTTTGGGCCTTTATTCAAGCACTCCAGCTGTCAAAAGGCAAGAAAGTAAACAACTATACCGACTCCAAGTATGCTTTTGCCACACTACACGTACACAGGGCTCTGTATAAGGAGAGGCCTTTTGACAACTTGTGGAAATGGTATTAAAAATAAGGAAGAAATTCTGACCCTATTAGATGCTGTCTGGGAACAAGAAAGGGCTGCAGTCATATACTGCCGAGACATCAAAAAGAGAATACCCCCCCACCCCTGGGCTTGTGGAAATAGACTGGCAGATAAGACCACTGAACAAGCAGCTGAGGCCTTGAGGATAACAAGTAAAGCCCCTATTAAAGCTTTCGTGTTGGTGGAGCTGCCCGAGCTAACGCTGGACTTTCCAAAATACACTGAAGCCAAAAACCAACGAGCCAAAGCAGAAGGGGTCATGAAAACTGAAAAGGGATAGTCGGAACTGCCAAGTGGCAAATTATTGGTACTGGAGGAGTTGGCATCCACTCTAGTAAGCCAAACACACCAGGCGACCCACCTAGGCCAAGATACACTGGAAGAGCTAACTCAAAAATATTTCCTGGTTCCCCACCCCTCTTCCCTATGCAATACATAATTTTAGAACTGCACTGTCTGCTCACAGATCAATGCTGCCTCTCGGCACAGACAAAAAGCTCCAGGGATTCAGCTAAAAGGCATGCTCCCTTTTGAACACCTGTAAGTGGACTGCACTAGAATGAAACCTCGCTGACACTACTGTTACCTGCTGGTAATGGTATGAACATTTTCAGGATGGGTAAAAGCTTTTCCTACTTGGACTGAAAGCGCATCTGAAGTAGCCCAGTACCTTCTTAGGGAGATAAGTTTCCAGATTTGGATTTCCTACCAGCTTTGGATCGGACAATGGCCTGGCTTTCATAGCTGATTTAGTACAAGTAAGCAAAACGTTAAACATTAAATGGAAACTACACACTGCATATAGGCCCCAAAGTTCTGGGATGGTGGAATAAAACCACCACACACTTAAAGACACACTTTCCAAATGGATCAGAGACTGACTGCTCTTGGGTGGACTTGCCTCCCATGGGTCTGCTCAGACTCAGGATGACCCCATAGTCTCATGGCTGCTCTCCATATGAAACTGTGTATGGGAGACCCCCTCCCATAATAAAACAGGTGTCAATCAATTTGCCTCAGCTAAGGGGGGATGAGATTTCGTGCAGATGGAACAGATAGATAAGGTAATTAGTCATTTATCTAAGTTTGGAGAAGAAAGAGAGCCATTCCCCTTGGGGGAACAGATTCAAGAGTTTACGCCTGGTGAGCAAGTACAGGTCAAAGATTGGAAACATGATTCACTAGCCCCTCGGTGGAAGGGCCCTTATACTGTTATTCTAACTACCCCTACTGCAGTTAAAGTTGCAGGTATTGACCCTTGGATCCATCATACATGATGGTGAAGAGAAACCCACGCTGACCTAGAAAACGCTGAGTGGAGTACACAAAAGGACCCCACTGACCCTAGAGAGACTAAAAATCATCCTTAAGAAGAAGGAAAAGAAAATCTCGGATGAGCCCCTTCAGGATGAAGCCACAAAATCAACTCCTGCTGCCTGGCCCAATCAACATGATTTTGAATTTAACTTCCGTTTCAACTCAGGACGTTTTCATCTCATGGGCACATTCCTACGTGTGCTTACGCAATACCTCCAACTGTTGGGTATGTGCGGCTGTGCCTCTGTCTGTGATGGATGGACTCTCCTGGTGAGTGTCACTGCTCTGCTAAGATTTTAAACCACTCTCCTCTTTTCTGGGAAGACAAAAAGAGACTTTCCTTTCTCTTGTCGATCATAATTTCTCCTGGTGTAAGCCAGACCTACAGTCAATAGACTCAGGTCATGGGGTTACACTTGATGTAAACACCAGTTTCACAGAAATAACAAAGGCCTATACCTCATATTTAAAGAACGAAAAGGAAGAAAGCACCCTGAAAGGCAAGGGAGGACAGGCCTCTAGGTACGTTGAACAATTTTACCAAGTTTGGGATGAATATTTTGGGATGACCCCAGAAAAGGATCAATTAATTACTCCCACCATTATATGCTAGGAACAAAAGCAAAAGAGTAGGGATTGGTGACCATCCATTAGACCCAAAAGAACTAAAATATATGGAGTACCTATCTCACGAACAACATAAATGAACATTCGAGGTCACATACCACGCCAACCAATCCATCCACTGGCCAGGCTCTGATTGGAAATATAACCCTGTAACCCACTGGGTGGCACTCAACAGAACCCAATGGCTTTGTGGGCCTAATCTTTGGCCTTGGTTACCACTTGGCTGGGTAGGCTGCTGCACACTGGGATTCACTCTTGCCCATGGCAGCAGAAAGCCTAACCTACAACAAACAAACATTTCCTTGGGTGCATATACAACCAGGCAATTAGGGTCCAGGAGAAAGCTTACAATCTCTCTAGAGTCAGATATAGGGGCATCCACCCCAGGACTGATGCCCTGGGAATGAGTTATAAACTATACCACTGTTGAAATGGGAAATAGGCCTAGATTCCCTTCAGATATCCCACTGGGTCACATTTGGCCCACTGGGAGGGATATCATGGTCATCTTCACCCAGTGTTGTAATGATGAGCAAAAAAACTAAAAATACTTGATCAGGCTAGAAAAGTGGCTGATGAAAGACAGCAGGTGGATGTCAGTCTGACCCCTGCAGAAGAGGCAATCCCCTGAGTCAGAGTGGGATCCTAATATAAGGGCAGGAAAGGAATCCCTAAGACACCTTATGACTTGCCTACAATGATCCCAGGTGTCCAAGAAATCATTAAATAAGGTAAAAGAGGTTACACAGGGAAAGAATGAAAATTCAGCTTTTTAAGAAGACTCAAAGAGGCCTATATAAACTCTACCCAGGCAGATCTGCGAAGTATGGAATGAAGAGTCCTGTTGGCCCATTTCTTCATAACCCAGGCAGCCCCAGACATAAAGAGAAAATTGTAAAAACTAGGAAAAGAACCAGAGAACCCAATCTCTGATGTGGTGGTGGATGCAAATAGGGTGCTTTTTAATAGGGACCAGGATAGGAAGCCAAATGGGAGCAAAAGGAAGCCCAGAAGGACAGAAGAATAGTGAGGCAAACCCAAGACTTGACCTGACAACAGGCTAAAATCCTGGCCTTGATTAATCCTGCCGCTGAGAGAGTCACAAGGAGAGCAAGGAAGTAAAGAGGATCGTAGAAATCCACCATGGCTGAGATACACCTACTGTGCCTTCAGCAGAGAGGATGGGCATTGGAAAGGGCAGTGTCCATATCACCCTAAGGGAAGGCATTAAGAGACACCTCCACTTGCTCCCTCTGTGTCAGTCCTGGGTGACCAAGACTGAGGATGGCCAGGGACTCGAGAAACCCCAGAGGATGGCGAGATCCAGATCATTCCTCTTTACCCTTGGGTGACTCTAGAGACAGAAGGTAAGGATGTGAACTTTATTTTGGACACAGGGGCTGCCTTCTGTGTTCTTCCTTTCTGCTTAGGACCTTTAGACTCCCTTGACTAAAATGGTGATGGGGGTAGATGGAAAACCCCAAAGCCGAAATTTTACTAAGCTCCTCCACTGTAAGGTGGGCAACTAGTAGGGGACCCAACCCTTCTTACACATCCCTGCTTGCCTGCTCCCCTACTAGGGAGAGAACTTCTTTGCCACCTCCAGACCACAGTGACTTGAGGATAGCTAGAAACTGGTCATTTCCTTTGCCTGGTGTCTGAATATTTGCAGTCAGATGTAGAAAAGGAGGAGTCAATCGCTTTCTTAGATGATGTTAATCCTCAGATGCAGGATGTTTCCAGCCATGGCTAGCCATAAATGTTCCACCAGTGAACAGTTTTCTGAGGCCAAATGCTCCCTAACCCTGGAAAAGACAATTATCCCTTAAAACCAGAAGTTCTCAAGGGTCTTAGACTATTAGTTAACAACTACCAGGCTACTGGAATTCTAATCACCTGTGGGTCTCCCTACAACACCCCAATCTTGCCTGTTAAGAAACCTGATGGATCTTTACAGTTTGTCTAGCTGTTAATGAAGCTGTGGTTCCCATCCACCCCGTAGTCCCAAACCCCAATACCCTCCTATCCTAAGTCCCAGGAAATGCGAGTACTTCAAAGTCCCAGGAAATGCGAGTACTTCTCAGTCTTAGGCCTTAAGGATGCTTTCTTTTGCATTTATCTCCATCCTGAATGCCAAAAGCTCTTTGCCTTTGAGTAGCAGGACCTGAGAATAAAGGAAGCCATACAACTTCGCTGGACTTGACTACCACAGGGGTTTAGGGACAGCCCTCATGTTTTCAGGACTTCCTTGGGGACAGGACTAAGGGAATTAACCTTATGAACAGTAATCTAATATACTTTGTGGATGACTCGCTCATAGCTAGCCCAGATTTTACCAGCTCTCCAATGAATACTGTTAAAACTTTAAATTTCCTCTATGAAAAAGGGTTATCCTGTATCTCCCAAATAAACTCAGATTAATTTAACCTACATTAGGATACCATGGATTTATAATTACAGAAAGGAAAAGAATGTTCGACCTTCAGAGGAATCCCTCACCTTAAATACCCCGTACCTCCAAATGAGAAAACATCTTAGGGGATTTTTAGGAATGATTGGGTCTTGCCAGGTCTGGATCCCTGAATCTGGCCTGACCCCTATATGAGAAGTTAAGAGGGAAAGAGGAGGAGTCACTTGACTGGGATGAGACCTGAAAGGTTGCCTTTAATGCCTTGAAAGTGTCTATCACTACAGTCCTAGATTTAGGCCTCCAGAACCTGGAAAGGCCTTTCAGGCTGTCTCTGAAAGGGTAGGAACTGCTCTTGGGATGTTAGGGCAAATGATGGGGCCTGGATTACAACCCGTAGTTTACCTATCAAAACAACTAGATCAGGTGGCCTGAGGGTGGCCCCCTTGCCTCTGGGCAGTAGCAGCCACCACTTTTATGGTTAAAGAGGCATCTAAGCTGACCCTGGTCAGCCCACCACAGTGTATATGCCTTACCAGGTGCAAGCAGTCTTGGAAACTAAAAGGGATAGATGGATAACAGGGGGAAGGATCACCCAATAACAAACCCTCCTCCGTGACATGCCAGAAATAAAATTAAGGGAGTGTCAGACTTTAAATACAACCACCTTAAAGCCAGATTCCCATACTTCCCCTTTAATCACCAATGATGCAAATCATAGGTGAGTTATATCCTTCCTGCCCTGACCTATCAGGAAATACCCTTATCTGACCCAAAGGAAGAAAGGTACACAGATGTCAGTAGTTTTGCAGAAAAAGGAGAGAGGAAAGCGCGATATGCTATAGTGAGCCTAGAAGAAATTAGGGAAAGTGGGTCTCTTCTCCCAGGCACTCAGTCCAGAAAGATTAACTTTTTGCCCTGACCAAGAGCCTTGGAATTAGGGGAAGGAAAGAGGATTCATGTTTATACAGACTCTAAATATGCTTTCCTCATTCTGCATGCCCAGGTAGCAATTTGAAAGGAAAGACGATGCCCAGTGCTTGAAGCTCTCCTATTGAACACAAAGAGCTCATTCTCAGGCTCCTGGAGGCAAACTTCCTGCTAAATTAGCTGTCATTCACTCCAAAGATAACCAAAAGGGACAAGAAAGGAGGCCCAGGTAAACAGAAAAGCTGATCAAGAGGCAAAACAAGCCTCTAGGGAAGCTAACCTTGTCACTGCTATCTGTCCCCTTTTGCCTCAAGGAAACCCTGACTCCAAGTTATACCCAAAGGAACATTCCTGATATGCCAAACAGGGCTGGGAGACATGGGTGGTTCCAGACTGATCAGGACCAAATAATACTCCCTGACTCTCAGGTTTGGAAAACTAACTCTTTACATAAAAGTACCCATTCTGGTAGAGATAATCTGGAAACCTTACTCAACTCCATTCTCTACCACCCCCAGTTGGCAAAGGCTGTTCAACAGGTCTCACAGAATTGTGATAGCCATCTAAGATATAATCCAAAAACCAGACCCTTGCCACCTCCTCTAATTAAACCTGTACAACATCGGGGGTCACACCCACAAGAGGATTAGCAGGTGGATTTTACAGCCATGCCAAAGACCCAAGGGTTCTCTTATTTGCTAGTCCTTGTTGACACATTCATAGGATGGACTGAAGCATTCCTTACAAAGACAGAGCTACAGAGGTCTCTAAAGCTCCCCCAAAGGAGACAGTGGCTAGGTTTGGGCTGCCCCAATTACTTCAGAGCAACAAGAGGTCCCAATTTACAGCCACAATATCCCAGAATGTGGCCACATCTTAAGAATCAAATATGGTCTCCATTCATTCTGGCACCCTCAAGCCTCAGGGAAGGTGGAGAGAACCAACCAGACCCTTAAAAGGGCTCTGGCCAAACTATGACAAGAAACACAAAATAAATAGATCTATATGCTACCCAGAGCCCTCATGAGGATACAGGCAGCCCCCAAATAGCCACTATTATTAAGCCCCTGTGAAATGACATAAGGATGCCCATTCTTAACTTCTGATTTATTTTTTGATGAGGACATGAATACACTCCTAAAACATGTAACTGACCTAGCAACATTTCAACAAGAACTTTGGCAACATGGAGAACACAGGAGAACTTGAAAAATCCCAAAGTAGGGCTGGAGGACCAAGTATTAGTAAAGACCTGGCAAGAGAAAGGGAGTCAAAGCCAGCTGTCTGAGAAATGGGACAGGGCCATATCAGGTGGTCCTAGTAACCTCAACTGCTGTAAAAGTGAAGGGTCTACCTGCCTGGGTCCACAATTCTAGAAAAAAATCTATGGCCTACAGGAGAGATAGATGGGGACTGAGACTCCAAAACCAGGAGACAACTATTCCTGTGAACATACTGAAGACCTCAGACTCTTGTTAAGGTGGAACCCCATCAAATCTCCCTCAGATAAATAAAATGCATCCTATGATGTTCCTTCTCTTCCAGATCATGTCTCCCTGTACAGCTATTAATCTCTCTCTAAATGATACTCATACGCTTGCAAACTGCACTGCTTCTCAATTCAACCTAATCAACCTTGCTGGATCTGCATTAGCTGCCCAAGTTGGGGATATATCTAACCTATCCCAGGGTATCAATAGCCCACCCTTCTAGCCCACTTACATGCTGTCACCCAGCGCACCCTGACTGTCCTGGCATAGCCTTTTCGGCAAAAGGTAAGAAAAACCTCCTGCCTTGGCATCAGTAATAGCTGTCTATATGTACTCCCACAGTAACTGCAATCCCATCCGAGCCCTTATTTTCTCTCTTCGCTGGCATTTCCAAGTGACCTTCCATCCTGTCTAAAAAGTGACACTCTAACAGGGATGTCAGTGGGAAATCTGGACAACTCACGGTGTCAGGTAACCTTCACTGTCAGAAACCAGGATCTAGAAATTTCTCTAGGGTATTATGATTTATCCCAAAGTCTGGGAGCTAAGAAGTTCCAACTGACATGCTATACCTATCCCGGAACATGAGGTTCTCCTTGGATACTATTAATCAGTCTCAAAAATCATGTTCTGGACAACCAAAAACCCATACCCATTCATCCTGGTTTCTAAATTGGACAGGCAATTCTGATCCTTGTTACTCCCTTGTAGGGGTCCCCACCCCTGGAAACCTAACCCTATGGAGGGAACCTAAACAAAATACTCTCTACCTTAAGGACAAATCCCAGAATACCTTACAACACTTGAATCCTTCCTAAATGCCTCACTGCTGCCACTTTTGCAGCAGTGGAGTGACAGTCTCCTCCCAGCAGCTGAAGGACTCCCCCTTTTTCATTATGCCATGTTTCACATGTTAGACAAAACCCAGTCTTGGGGCACTGGAGGGGCTCCCCTTCCTACAAGACCATTATCTAGTACTACACTGGATGTCCCAGACTCTATAGATATTCTCAAATATTAGATGAACTGTAACTACGCACCACTAAGAAAAACTACTCCTAAGTAAACGGATATAAATTTTTCATCACTTAAAATTTTATAATACATATTGGGAGTTCAATGTGTGAAAAATAAATAGCCTACAGAAATTCATTTAGAATATTAAAACTTTTTCACAACTCATTCAGGGTCCTATTCTGGCTGCCCTTTCTGCTCAAAGCTATTCAATATCCATGTTTAAAAATAATGTTCTCCTGACAACAATGTTCATAAAGAAATACCACTTAATTACCATTTGTAGCGCTTCCTTTCATGTCAATAAAGTCATGAACTTTAACGCTAGCACTGTATTTTTTGACTAAAGTCATCATTTCATTTTTGCTGAATTTAAGCAGTTACCATTCAAAACTCTAAATTCTGTCATAAAAAGACAATGTATTATCATTACATCATTATATGACTGAACTATGAAACAATGAAACTAGGCTTACTGCTTTTTAACTTCTTTAAACTCTTCCAACAGCAATTTATTCTCTGGTACTGTCTGACAAGTAGCAGCAACATAGCTATTTTCCAATGAAGAGATAAAAAATGAAGAGTTTCTGAATCATGAGCATTGTGATAAAGTATATCATGTATGCTTTTCTGAACAGCAATGATTATAAAACCCTATCAACTGTAAAACACATTTCTATTTCAGAGATGTTGACCTATAAGGGGGAAAGACACCTCAGAATCTGCAATGCATTCATGCATGTAATAATACTACACGGTTGTAGTATTATCAATTTTTGCTCATCCAAAAAGTGTTATAAATTATAACCAGATGTTATTACATTTAAAAACTGCCATTCCCTAAGTCTATGAAAGTTACAGACTATATAACTATTCCCTAAGGATATATTGTTATAAAAAACAATGTAACACAATACAGTTAACAAAGGTTTGCAAGATACCTATGAAAAACAACATATAGCATGGTATAGGTTTAAACAGTGTAAATTTAGACTTTGGAGCCAGATGATATATGATATAATTAAAATCTAACTCCACTAAGATTAAGCATTTCAATCCCCCGAGTTTCAAAGTTTCTCATCAAATTCAGGACACAATATATTATGTACTGAGAACTCCCAGCTGTGGTTAGGGCTCGGCACTTTCAGTGCCAGGGGTCCAAGCTCAAACCTTTGGTCAGAGAACAAGGACCCTTCAAGGTGCAGCTTGGCCAGAAACAATGGGGTGATAGATATTATCACACAAAGTTAATGCATGGATTTTAAAAAATTGTACTAGTAATGGAAGGATTCCTTGGTGGCTCAAAAAGTAAAGAATTTGCCTGCCAATGCCAGAGACACAGATCTGACCCTTGAGCAGGAAAGATACCCTGGAGGAGGGTATGACAACTCACTCCAGTATTCTTGCCTGGGGAATTCCATGGACATAGGAGCCTGGGGGACTACAGTCCATAAAGTTACAGAGTAGAATATGACTAAGTGACTTAAACCACAACGAAAGAACAGTGTTGACACACAGTACGTGTTTAATGGCAAAAGAAAAGATATATAATGATGATGAAAAAAATCTTATGAAAGGACTTTAAAAAGTCTATGGAGGGACCTTCAAGATGGCAGAGATAGATAATCTCCCCACAAAAACATCAAAAATTCATCTTCATGTTGAACAACTCCTCCAGAACACCTCTTAACACTGACAGAAGACCCCAGACTTCCAGAAAGGCAAGCCAATCTCCTCAGAATGAGGTAGGGTGAAAGATAAAAGAAGACACAAATAATTTCAGGACATGGCCTGTACCTGGGGGAGGGAGTCCTGAAGGATGAAAACCTTCTGCTTTTCCCCACTCAAGGGTGGGGACAGGGGGACCTTCAGAACCTCAGAGGGCAGTGCAGCAACAGGTGCTTAGAAGGCAAAATGGAGAAAACCAACCACAGAGATCACTGCTGAGTAACACTTTTCAGCAGAGAACTGTCTTGCACTCCTGGACTCAAGTTCAGGTACTCAAGCTCAGGCTTCAGACCCCCAGGCAGAGGACTGGGGTCGGCTGTTGCGAGGACATTCTGAGGGGCTAGTATGACACAACGATAGAATCCAGGGAAAACCTTGGGCACTACAGAGTGACAAAGATCATTGCCATGAGAATGTTCTAACTCCACGTGCTTGCAGAATGCAGGACTTGACCTTCCAGAGTATTGTCGGCAGTACAGCCTCAGCTGTGGACTGTGACCTCAGAGGTAGATACACTAAATCCAGCATGAGGGACAGAGGAAAGACTATATGCACTACAGATTATGATCGTAGAGGACCATCACCTCCACCCACGGCCACCTGACAAGTGCCAGGGCCAATGTGTGGGCCAGAAATGGAGGACAAGGGGAGTGCAATCTTGACCCCAGTGGCCATAGCTGTTACCAAGCTGTGAGCCAGCAAGAGTTGCTGCCCATACCTTCCTCAGAGTCTGAGAAACTCAGCTCTGCTGAGGGGCCCACACCTGCAGACAACTCCCCTGGGAAGCCAACCACCTGCCTCAGACCAGGCTGACTTCCTGCAGTTCCTGGCCACAGCAGACACTACACACACAACTGTATCTGCTGTCCCCAGTCCAGTTGAGCACCTGAGCTCTAATATGTTGCTGCTTTCACCCTCCTAAGTCTGAGTGAGGAACAGATACTGGAGGGCAGTCCAAGCAGAGGCATGCTGCAAATCAAGCAGAGAACCAGGGGCTGGCTGTGTGAACAAAGAGGAAGGGAATTCAATCCTGCAGCAGCAGATGTGGGGAATTAAATCACTGCAAGTAGCCTGAGACTGTGGACTTTACGGGCAATTGTGGATTTGGGAGCAAGTAAAAGATGGAGGAAGACAAGATCTGAGTCAGAACTGACACTGCACTGCACACAACAGGTGTAGAGACCTTCCTAGATACCCTGGAGGACTTTCTGAGTAGGCAATTGGCAGGAGCACACTGTGTGCAGAGGTCAAAGATGAAATACAAGGACACTCTTCTTACTAACACTATGTATTTTTCTTTTTCACATGGTTCTAATGTTGTTGGTCTTTATTTTTACAATTTTGTCACTATAAATCATTATTTCCTTTTAAAGAAGCTATTTTTAAAAATTCATTTTATTTTTATTTTGTCCTTTTTTACAGTATTCTATAGTTCAGGTTGTTCAGTCACTAAGCTGACTTGATGCAATGCCATGGACTGCAGCCTGCCTGGCTCTTCTGTCCATGGAACTTTCCAGCAAAGTGCTGGAGCAAGGTGCTACTACTGGTTTTTTGCCCTATGTTTACAATACTCTTTGGGTATATTGCATTTTTTTTGCAACTTTTTGATCTTGTATTTTTGTTCATCTAGTTTTTAGCATATATTTTCACATATGAGGTTTATTGGCCTGATTGGTCTCTTCTTTTTCAGTTCCTGTGCTTAATCTTTTTTTTCCCTCTCTTTTCTCTTTATGTGTTTCTTTGGTGTTCTGGGTTAAGCGTGCTTTCATTATTTGTCTTGGTGTTCAATCAGTCCACTGTTGTTTTGTTTAAGTGAGTTGTGTTTTTTTTTTTCTTTTCCGCCATTTCTTTTTCTTTTCCGTTCTATATGGCTTTGGAGTCTGGCCTGAGTAATCAAGATGGGAGAACCAAGTACAAGATCATGAACCACCAGAAAACTCCCAATCCCATGGAACATTAGCTGGTGAGAACCTCTCAATACTATTACCAAGCCCCAACCAAAGGCCAGCAAACTCTAGTGAGAGACATCCCACATGTGTACTTCGGCAAAATAGGAAGACAACACTGTCCATCTGCAGACGGGATGGCTAAAACAAACCAAGCCCACAACACTCCAAAACACAGTTATGGACAAGGCACTTCCCCTTATCCAGCACTTCCCCTTATCCAAAGAGACAAGATCCAGCTCCATTCTCAGAACACAGGCACAACTCCCTCCAACCAGGAAGGGACTGGTCACAAAGCACTGGTCCAACCACACCCATGGGGGCAGATTCTACAATTAGAACTATGACCTCCCAGCCTGCAGAAAGGCAACCCCAAACACAGCAAACCGAACAAAATGAAAAGACAAAGAAACACACAGCAGATGAAGCAACATGAGAAAAACCCACAAGACCAAACAAATGAAGAAGAAACAGGCAGTCTACCTGAAAAAGAATTCAGAGTAATGGTGGTAAGAATTATCTGGAGTTTGGGAAATAACATGGAGACACAGATAAAGACTAAAGTCCCAGATCAATAGGATACAAAAAACACTGTTTAACAAGGGCCTGGAAAAATTAAATAACAAAATCATCAATGAAACAACAGACAATCAGCAATGAACAGCACCTTCACTAGAGGGAACCAAGAGCAGAATACCTGAGGCAGAACTGTAAATGAACTGGGAAGACAGAATGGTGAAAATAACGGAAGCAGAATCCAAAGAAAGAAAAAGGAATGAAATAACAAGCCAAGTCTCAGAGACCTCGGTGACATCATTAAATGCACCAATATTCAAGTTACAGGGGTCCCAGGAGAAGAGAAAAAGTATGAGAAAATATTTGAGGGGACTATACTCAAAAACTTACCTAATGTGGGAGAGGAACTAGACATTTAAGTTCAGGAAGTCCAGAGAGTTCCATAAAGGATAGACCCAAGGAGAAACACATCAAGAGATGTATTAATCAAACTAATGATAAGTAAACACAAAGAACAAATATTAAAAGTACCAATGGAAAAAAAATACAGGCCATGTAAGGGAGTCCTATAAAGCGAACAGCTGATTATTCAACAGAAACTCTGCAAGCCAGAAGGGACTGGCAGGATATACTTAAAAATGATGAAAAGGAATTAAAAAAAAAAAAAGATTACTCTATCTAGCAAAGATTTCATTCGGATTTGAAGGAGAAACCAGAATCTTTATAGACAAGCAGAAGTTAAAGAGAAATTAACACCAACACACCAGCTTTAAAATAAATGCTGAAGGAACTTTCCCTAGGTAGGAAATACAGGAGAGAAGATCTACAAAGACAAACTCAAACAAAGTAAACCGTAATAGGATCCTACAGATCTAGAATTACCCAGAATGTAAAGACTAGCTACTCTAATCAAAGACACAGACCGCTGAGCAAATACAAAGACAAGACCCCTACACATGCTGTCCACAAGAGACCCACTTCATCTTTTAAAAAATTACTTATTTTTTAATTGAAGGATAATTGCTTAACAGAATTTTGTGTTTTCTGTCAAACCTCAAAATGAACCAGCCATATAGCATATATCACTTCCCTCTTGAATGTCTTTCCCCATCCCACCTTTCTAGATTGCCACAGAGGCTGTTTGAGTTCCCTAAATCACACAGGATATTCCCACTGGCTATCTATTTTACACATGGTGTTGTTAAGTTTCCACATTTCTCTCCATACCTCTCTCTCTCCACCCCCTGCCTGAATGTCCATAAGACTGTTCTCTATGTCTGTGTCTCCACTGCTGCCCTGCAGATATACTTATTGGTACGTTAGTACCATCTATCTAGACTCCATATATATATGTGTCAGTATACAGTATACTCTTCCTGACTTCACTTGGTAAAAATAAGGTTCATCTACCTCATTAGAACTGACTCAAATGCATTCACTTTTATGGCTGAGTAACATTCCATTGCATGTATGCACCACAGTTTCTTTATCGATCCATCTGTCAATGGACATCTAGGTAACTTCCATGTTCTAACTATTGTAAATAGTGCTGAAATAAACACTGGGGTACATGTGTCTTTTTTCAATTTTGGTTTCCTCAAGGTACATGCCTATGAGTGGGACTGTTACGTCACATGGTGGCTTTAATCCTAGTTTCTTAAGGAATCCCCATACAGATATTCATAGTGGCTGAACCAATTTACAATCCCAACAACAGTGCAAGAGCATCCCCTTTTCTCCACATCCTCTCCAGCATTTTTTGCAGGCTTGTTGATGATGGCCATTCTGACCCATGTGAGGTGGCATCTCATTGCAGTTTTGACTTGGATTTCTCAAAGAATGAGCAACACAAAGCATCTTTTCATGTGTCTGGAGAAATCTCTGTTTACATCTTTTCCCCACTTTTTGATGGGGTTGTTTTTCTGGTATTCAATTATATAAGTTTCTTGTATATTCTGGAAATTAATCCTTTGAAATTATTTCATTTGCCATTATTTTCTCCTACTCTCAGGGTTGTCTTTTCACCTTGCTTATAGTTTCCTTTGCTGTGCAAAAGGTTTTATGTTTAATTAGGTCTCTCTTTTTTATTTCCATTATTCTGGGAGGTGGGTCATGGAGGATCTTGCTTTGATTTATGTCACTGAGTTTTCTGCCTATGTTTACTTCTAAGAGTTTTACAGTTTCTGGAAGAGACCCACTGAATGTGAGGGCCTGTAAAAAGATATTTCAGGCAACAGAAATCAAAAGAAAGCAGGAGTAATGGTAGTCATATCAGATAAAATAAGCTGTTAAAAAAAAAAAGCTGTTACAAGAAACAAGGAAGGACATACATAATGAGCAAGGGATCAATGCAAGAAGATACAACAATTATAACTACATATGCACCCAACAGAGGAGCATCTCAATATATAAATGGTGCCTCAGAAAGGACAGAATCCATCTGCAATGCAGAAGACCTGGGTGTGATCCCTGGGTTAGGAACATCTCCTGGAGGAGGACATGGCTATCCACTCCAGTATTCTTGTCTGGCGAACTCCATAGATAAGAGTAGCCTGATAGGCTACAGTCCACGGGTCACAGACAGTTGGACACAACTGAAAGACTAACATTTATACCTCACTCACACCAATGTACAGATCATCCAGACAGAAAACTAGTAAGACAACACAAGCTTTACATGATATACTGGACCAGATGGACCTAATTAATATTTGTAGGACACTTCATCCCCAAAAAAGTAGATTTAACTTTTTTCTCAAGTGTACACAGAACATTCTCCAGTAACAGACCACATCCTGGGTCACAAGTCAAGCCTTGGTAAATATAAAAAAAACTGATACCACATCAAGCACCTTTTTCTGACCACAAAGCTTTTAAGATTAGATATCAAATATGGGAAGAAAGTGTATATAACAGAAACTAATGTAGGCCAAAAAACAGGCCCGTGAATAAGTAAGATATCACTGAGGAAATTAAAAAAAAAAAGACCCACAAACAAATGACAAAGAAAACATAACAACTCAAAAACTATCAGTTCAGTTGCTCAGTCACATCCAACTTTTTGCGACCTCATGAACTGCTAGGCTTCCTTGTACATAACCAACTTCCAGTGCTTCTCAAACTCCTGTCCATCGAGTCCGTGATTCCATCCATCTCATCCCCTGTCATCCCCTTCTCCTCCTGCCTTCAATCTTTCCCAGCATCAGGGTCTTTTCTATTGAGTTAGTACTTCACAGCAGGCGGCCAAAGTACTGGAGTTTCAGCTTCAGTGTCAATCCATCCAATGAATATTCAGAACTGATTTTCTTTAGGAATGATTAGTTTGATCTCCTTCCAGTCCAAGGGACTCTCAAGAGTCTTCTGCAGCACTATAGTTCAAAAGCATCAATTCTTCAGTCCTCAGCTTTCTTTGTATTTTACAGTCCAACTGTCACATTAATACATGACTACTGAAAAAAACCTATAGGACGCAGCAAAAGCAGTGCTAAGAGAAAAGTTTACAGTAATTCAAGCCGATCTAAAAAAATAAGAAAAACATCAAACAACTCAACCTTACCCCTAAAGTAACTAGAAAAAGAATTTTAAAAAACCAAAGTTAGTAAAAGGCCATAAAATTCAGAGCAGAAATAAATAAAAAATAAAGGCAGGTGCTAACAGCAAAGGTCAATCAAACTAAAACCTGGCACTCGGAGATGATAAACCTAATTGACAAAAACCAACAGCCACACTCATAAAGAAAAAAATGGTAAAGACTAAAATCAAAATGAAAAATTACAATAGACAATGTAGAAATACAAAGCATCATAAAAGACTACTATCAACAACTTTATGCCAATAAAAAGGACAAACTGAAAGACACAGACAAATTCTTAGAAAAATACAACTTTCTAAGACTTAGCCCAGAAGCAGCAGAAATTATGAACAACCTAATCACAAGCACTGACATCAAAACCGATAAAAAACCCAGCCCCTCCTTCCCACCCCTAAGGAGGCAGGGCCAAAAGAATTCAAGGAGAACTTGATGAAATTTTTAGAAAAGAGCCAACACCTATGCTGCTCAAACTCTTCGAGAAAATTGTTAAGGAAGGAACACTCCTAAACTCATTATACAAGGCCAGCTTCTATCAGAAAATTACTAGAGCTAATCAGTGAATATAGTAAAGTCATGGGGTATAAAATTGACACACACAAATCCTTTGCACTCTTAACACTATCAATAAAATTCAGAAAGAGAAATTAAGGAATAAATCTCATTTACTACTGAAACAGAAAAAATACAATACCTAGGAATTACCTAAAGACACAAAAGACTTCTGTGCAGAAAACTTTTAAGATACTGATGAAAGAAATCAAAGATGACAGAAACACATAAGTGATATATGCTATGCCTGTTTGGAAGCACCAATATTGTGAAAATGACTGCACTACCCAAAGCAACCTATGGACTCAATATAACCCCTATCAAACTACCAATGGCATTTTTCACAGACCTAGAACAAATAATTTCACAATTTTCATGGAAACACAAAAGACCCCTAACAGCAAAGCAATCTTGAGAAAGAAGGGAACTGGAGGAATCAATCTTCCTGAAATCATTCTATACTACAAAACTACAATTACCAAGACAATATTGTACCGGCACAAAGACAGAAATATAAATGGATGGAACTAGACAGAAAGTCCAGAGAGAAATCCACACACCTTATCTTTGACAAAGGAGGTAAGAATATACAACGGTGAAAAGATAGCAACTTCAATAAGTGGTGCTGGGAAAACTGGACAGACACATGTAAAATAATGAATCTGGAAGTCTTCCTAATACCATTTAGTTAGTGTTAAAGTCACTCAGTCATGTCCGACTCTTTGTGACCTTATGGGCTATAATAGCCTGCCAGGCTCCTCTGTCCATCAGATTTCCCAGGCAAGAGCACTGAAGTGGGTTGCCATTTTCTTCTCCAGGGGAATCTCCCTAACACTGTACACTAAAATAAACTCAAAATGGATTTAAAGACCTAAATGTAAGGCTAGAAACTATAAAGTTCTTAGAGAAAACATAAGTAGTACATTCTTTGACATAAATCACAGCAAGATCTTCTTTGACCCAGCTCCTAAAAGTAACAGAAGTAAAAACAAAATAAGCAAATGAGACCTAATTAAAAGCGTTTTTGCAGCAAAGGAAACAAAGATTAAAAAAGAACCCTAAAATGGAAGAAAATAATTGCAAATGAAGCAACTAACAAAGGATTATCTCCAAAATACATAAAGCTTCCAATATAGGTATCAGAAAAACAAACAAAACAATATCCAAAAAAAAAATGGGGAGCAGAGACCTAAACAGACATTTCTTAAAAAAAAAAAAAAAAGACCTACAGAGGACTAATAAACACATGAAAAAATACTCAACATCACTCACGACTAGAGAAATGCAAATCAAAGTTACACCAAGCCATCACCTCACACCAGTCAGAATGGCCAAAATAAAATCTACAACAGTAAATGCTGGATAAAGTATGAAAAAGGGAACCCGCCTGTACTGTTGGTGGAAATGTAAACGTTAACACCACTAGGGAGAACAGTACAAAGATTCCTTTAAAGAGTAGGAATAAATTTACCACATGACCCAGCAATCCCACTACTAGGAATATATCCTGAGAAAACAACATCTAAAAGATACATGTATCCCAATGTTTACTGAAGCACTATTGACAATAGTTAGGACTTGGAAGCAACCCAGATGTCCACTGACAGATGAATGGATAAAGATATGCTACATATACACAATGGAATACTACTTATCCATTAAGAATGAATTTCAGTCAGTTCTAGTGAGACGGATGAACCTAGAGCCTGTTACACACAGCAAGGTAAGTCAGAAAGAGAAAAACAAATATCGTACATTAATGCATATGTATGAAATGTAGGAAATGGAACTGGTGAACCTATCTGCAAGGAAGGAATGGAGATGCAGGTGTAGAGCATGGACAAAATGGGTTGGGATGAATTGAAAGAGTAGTACTGACATGTACACAATACCACGTGTAAAACAGATAGCTAGTGTGAACCTGCTGTATAACACAGGGAGCTCAACTTGGTGCTATGTGATGGCCTAGAGGGATAGGATGGAAAAGAGGAGGGAGCTGAAGAGAAAGGGAACATATGTATGATTATGGCGTGTGTTGCTCAGTCAAGTCTGACTCTTTGCAACCCCAAAGACTGTAGCCCGACAGGCTCCTCTGTCCATGGAATTCTACAGGCACAAATACTGCACTGGCTTACCATTCCCTTCTCCAAAGGAGCTTTCTGACCCAGGGATCAAACCCTGGTCTCCTGTGTTGCAGGCAGATTCTTTACCCTGTTTGAGCTATAGGGATGGGGATGTAACATATAATGTATGTATAATTACACTATCCGACTTTGCGACTCAACAGACCGCAGCATGCCAGGCTTCCCTGTCTATCACCAACCTGCTTAAACTCACATTTGTTCAGCTAGTTAGTGATGCCATTCAACCATCTCATCCTCTGTCATTCCCTTCTCCTGCCTTCAGTCTTCCCCAACATTGGGGAAATCTGTCCTGAATATTCATTGGAAGGACTGATGCTGAAGCTGAAACTCTAATACTTTGGCCACTTGATGAAAAAACTGACTCACTAGAAAAGACACTGATGCTGGGAAAGACTGAAGGCAGAAGGGAAGGACAGAGGATGAGATGGTTGGATGGCATCACCAGTTAGATGAACATGAGTTGGTGTGCTTGGAGCAAGCTCTAAGAGTTGGTGATGGACTGGGAAGCTCGGCGTTCTGCAGTCCACTGGGTCACAAAGAGTAAGACATGACTGAGCAACTGAACTGATGGAAACAGACAAACCATTTTCATTAAAGGCATACATGTGCTCATATACACTATAAGTTTGCGGCAAATACAAAAAACTAGTAATTTTTTCAACTGAAAAAGCTATAAGAAGACAGACAACTAAAACAATTCTGAAGAAGAGTATACTAAGATTTTATTACATAATTCATTTTAAAAACATTGTTTACAGACATTAACAGATAAATGGCACCAAACTAGAGGAACTTTAAATATACTTGAACTGAATTACAAATCAGTGGCAGAAAGGTTACTACATTAAAAAATAGTGTCAGAATCTAACATCAAAAATATATTTAAAAAATCTACATATGCTAATAATCTATATATGCTTTTTTTTTTTTTAACTTTTTTAAAAGGGAAGAGCTGTGGCAGGCAGGAAATTTATTAAAAAGAGAAAAAATATAAGTCACCCAAGGTTTCTTTAAAATTATCTCACATTAACTTCCACTCAAAATACAGTAGAAACAAAGCTAAAACACACAAAATGAAAGGTTATCTGCAGTATAAGTAATCAGCAAATCACTTTTACACAAACATAAAATTACAAACTTTAAAATCAGAATGAAAAATGTGTCAATGGAAGGTAGCCAAGATGGAGTAGGAAGAACCTCAGCTCAGCTCCTCTCATGGGAACTCCAAAATTTTATCTATTTGCAGAACAAGTACTGATTAGAAAAACTGAAAGATTAGATTCCACAACTAAAGATATAAAATAAGAACTATGAAAAGACAAGAGAGAAGGGGTGGATATACAGAACGCTCAGGACCTACACATATCCCTAGGTAGGTGATCCAGAAGTGGCAGGATAATCACAACTGTAGAACCAAGGAAAAAAGAATTGAAGCACCACATCAGGCTCCACAGTCAGTGACTCCTGCGCTGGCAGTACAAGTACCCAGGATACTTGGCTTTGAAAGCCAGTGGGCCTTACTTTAAGGAGACCCAGAGAGCTATAGGAAATAGAATCCCTTCTTAAAAGGCACAAACAGAAGCAGTAGTTTGAAAGACACCTAGGTCAGAACAGCCTGCTGATACCTGATCTTGAGAGACTCCCCCAGAGAGGCAGGAGGAGGCAAACGGAGCTCAATCTGGAAACACAGTCACTGGAGGAACCCATTTTGGGGAGCTTTGTTCTACCATGCAGTAGTGGTGCTGGCAAGAAGCATCTTTCTGAAATCCTCCTTCTAGCTTATTAGAACCAGGACCTGGCCTGTCCACCAGTCTGGCAGCACCAGTCCTTGGAAGCTCCATGCTAAGGAACTAGCCAGGAGGGGACACAGCCCCACAATCAGGAGACCAGCTACCATAAAGTTCTTGACCCTACAGCTGTCCTGGGAACTGACCCCAAATACAAGTGCATCAGCACTTACCATGAAACCCCAGACTGGGAACCGCAAGGGACTTTACAGCCAGCCATCCAAACCAGGGCCTGCCATCATCAATTCTAGGATACCTAAAGCTCTACTACCAGAGACCAGGGACTCAGTTCTGCCCACTATTGGACCAGCACCAACCCCAAGACCTGCTAATACTCCACAGCCAAATGTCCCTATTAAGCCAGACACATCTCTGAGTACCCAGCTGTTTCTGTGTAAGGCAGAGCCTGGCAAGCAACCACACCAAAGGCAAGCATTCCTACCAGATGACCCATAGCAGTCACCCTGGCATAACAAAAGGACTCATATAGCCCACAATGGAAGCATGCCTACAGCATATAACCTGGTAAACAGAGAGAAGTCATGTCTGCTGGGACACATACGATATCTCCTAAAAAAGTCCACTTATCCAAAGTCAGAAAACATAATCAAATTACCACGTGTTAAAGTAAAACCTCAAGGGGAACTAAATAAATTGGAGACAGGCAATCTACTCGATAAAGACTCAAGGAAATGATCACAAAAATGATCAAACAACTTAGGAGAAAAACAGATGCACAAAGTGAGAAGTCACAAGTTTTTAACAGCCAGGAAGTATAAACAATGACCAAACAATAATACAACAATGGTAGAAAGAATCAACAGCAGATTAAATGATACAGAGAAATTAGTGAGCTGGAAGAAACTAGCTCAAATCACTGATGCTGAACTGAAAAATGAAAAAGGAATGAAAACAAGTAAGATAACTCATGTTGGATAACTTCAAGTGTAATTGATATTCACATTACATGGAGTCTAAGAGACTGAGAAAGAACAGAGAACATATTTGAAGAGCTAATAACTTTCCTAATGTGGGAAACGAAACAGCCACCCAAGTCAAAGATGCAGAGAATCCCATAAAGAATAAACCTAAAGAGGAAAACACTCAAATTAAAATGGTAAAAGTTAAAGACATAGTATCAAAAATCATGGGGCTTCCATCACTGTCCAGTGGTTGAGACTCCACGCTCCCAATACAGAGAACCCATATTCAATCCCTGGTCAAGGAACTAGATCCCACATGCTACAACCAAGAGTTCACATGCCACAACAAAAGATACCAGGTGGTGCAACTAAGTCCTGGCACAGCCAAGTAAGTAAAATATAAACAAGCAAATTAAATACAACAGTTACATACAAGAAAATTTCCTATGTTTGTATGACTCATCTATAACTGCAAGAACAATACAATTTGGAAAAGAGAGCCTTCTCATAAAAACCGTTGAGAAAACTGCACGACTACATCCAAAACAATCAAACTGGACTACTGTCTCACATTGTGCACAAAAAAAAAAACCTTGGTACTTCTAAAGATCTAAAGGTAAGGCCTAAAACCATAAAAGATTCTAGAAGAAAGCACAGGGATTAGGCACTTTGGCACCACTATTAGTATTTCATATACGTATTTCTCTCATAAGGGAAGTAAAAAGAAACAAATCTGGAATGACATTACACTATTAAGCTGTTTGCTGCACAGCAAAGAAAAATTATCAACAAAATGAAAAGGTCCCTAGCTGAATGGAAGAAGACATTTGCAAAGGATGCACCTGATATGGAGTGAATGTCTAAAATGCAAAAAAAAGAAAAAGAAAAAAAAAGTCACATACCAAATAAAAGAGGGAAAAAACCAACCCACAAACTACTCAATCAAAAAATGGGCAGAAAATCTGAATAGACATTTTCCCAAAGAATACATACAGGCAGTCAACATACACATGAAAAGATGTTCAACATCACTAATTATTAGAGAAAAGGAAATCAAATGAAATGAAATGAAATCAAATCAAATAACATATCCATCAGAATGGCAATACCCAACAGACAACAAGATAAGTGTTGGCAAGGATGTGGAGAAAAGTGAACACTTTTGCACTGTTGGTGGGAATATAAACAAGTACAGGTACCATGAAGAAAAGAATGAAAATTCCTCAAAAAATGAAAAATAGATCCGCATAAGACCCAGCAATTCCACTCCTAAATATTTATTAAAATAAAACACTGATTAGAGGAGATACATATATATCCCTATGCTCATTGCTGCTGCTGCTAAGTCACTTTAGTCATGTCCGACTCTGTGTGACTCCATAAACGGCAGCCCACCAGGCTCCCCCATCCCTGAGATTCTCCAGGCAAGAACACTGGAGTGGGCTGCCATTTCCTTCTCCAATGCATGAAAGTGAAAAGTGAAAGTGAATTTGCTCACTGCAGGAGTATTTAAATCAGCCAAATACAAAAGGAATCTAAGAGTACCATCAGATGAATGGATTAAAATGATGCATAGATTAAGATATAGCACATCAGCCATATAAAAGAACAGATTTAACTACTTCCATTTGGGATTATGTGTAAAACAGAGGATACCAGAATTAGTAAAACATCACAAATACTGTGTGATTTCACTTATATGTGGGCTCTAAAAGAACAAATTAACAAACATAAAAAAAGAACAGTGACAGAGAAGAAAGAGGCAGTTATATGGGTGAAAGATGGAAAAAGGAAGCAAACAGGTGAGGGAGATTAATAGGTAATAAGTTACAGGGGCAAAATAAATGAATTATAAGCATGAATAATACAGTGTGGGAAACAGTAACTGTAGTACCTTTGTGCGGCAAAAGACTGTAACAAGACTTATTGTGATTAAGTTGAAACATTATAGATTGTGTATTAATGATCTAACATAGTGTTGCAAGTCAATTATAACAAACTCACAGAAAAAGAGATCAGATTTGTGGTTACTAGAAGCAGTGGTTGGGGGAGAGGCAAGTGGACAAAGGTAGTCAAAAAGTACAAAACTGCCACTTATAAGTACTAAGGATGTAACATACAGCATGGTAAACTTAACTGAAAACTGCTGTATGTTACATATCAAAGTTGTCAAAGAGACTAAATCCTAACAGTTATTATCACAAGTAAAAACATAATTTTTCCACTTATTTAACTATATTATCTGTGAGATGACTGGTATTCAATGAACTTACAGTGATAATCTTTTCATAGTACATGAAACTCGGTTGCCTTAAACTTACACAGTGCATAATAAAACTGGAGGAAGACAATGGGTCACAAATTTAAATGCGCAATTCACTGAACAGGACAAATAGCCAATAAATATATATACATTTTAAAAAAGCAGTTCCATATGACCAATATTCTGTTAAATGCAAAGTTTAAACAACACTTCATAACAAAACTAATCTATAACTTACTAATGCTAACATAACATTTGTACCGAAGTATTTTCATAAAAACTGGCTTTCCTGTAAATCTATGCAGCTTAAGAAAGGCTGCTGTATTCCCCTATCCACTTCCTCATTTGTTTCGAAACACAACAGATCATACTGACCTCTGAAAAGCACCATTAAACACTACTACACTACAGTTACAGGAGAAGGAGAATAAAGAAGTTAAATAAGTTATTAGTATTTTTATGAAAAAACCTAAGTTTTTCTCTCATGACACCCTAAAAAAATATTATCAAGATACCCAGGGATTCCTGGACCACATTCCAGGTACCACGAATCTAGATCCCTATGTAACATTAAGTGTCTGGCAAAAAGTGACTGTGTGACTTAAATGAAAAAATACTAAATAAAACATTTAATGGGACACATTTTCAGTAAGCATAAAGCAGAGAGACTGTTTTGGGTATACAATGCCAAGGACATCAACTGCTTCTCGGGGGAAAAAAAAAAAGAACTGAGATTGATGAAAACAATTAACTGAATTCTTTAAAAGGACTTATTTTAAAATACATAAATATTTTATAAAATGTACTGACATAGGGCTTCCCTCAAAGCTCAGCCAGTAAAGAATCTACCTGGAATGCAGGAGATGAAGGTTTGATCCCTGGGTCGGGAAGATCCCCTGGATTAGGAAACTACAACCCACTCCAGTAGTCTTGCCTGGAGAATCCCATGGACAGAGGAACCTGCCAGGTTACAGTCCACGGAGTGGTCAAGAATCAGGCATGCCTTAGCAACTAAATCATCACCACCACTGAAAAATACTAGTAGTGGACTACCTTTTTTCTTATCAGCTTTCCTGGTGGCTCAGACAGTAAAACATCCTCCTGCAATGCGGGAGATGGAGATTCAATCTGAGGATCAGGAAAAGTCCCAGAAGGACATGGTAACTCCTTCTAGTACTCATGCCTGGGAAATCCCATGGACAGAGCAGCCTGGTGGTCTACAGTACAAGGTGTTGCAAAGAGTCACACACAACTTTACCAGTAACACTTTCACTTTCACTATATTCCTATCAGGTGAAGTGTAGGAGAGTGGAGCAGGGAGGGAAGTTTACTCCTGGCTCCCATTTGAACTAAGTGCCTTCATGAAGTGGACACAGTATGTCCTAATATTTATACCCCTGTCAAAAACACAACGTTATCTATTAATCTAGTTTATTTCAATTGCAAAGCTATTCAACTTTGTATAAATCTCTACATTTAATCATTCAAATAACATTTATTGAAAATAATGTCAGTGTGCCAGATCCTTTTACTAGGGAGACAAGGATGAGTATCTGTTACAAGTAGGACCTGTTTCAAAGAAAACAAACTTGAACCAGAGATAGAATATAATAGATTTAACAGGAAATTAAAGATGTCTATATCGTTCTATGTGACAAAGAAGAAAGCAAGGTCTGGACAACTGAAGTCACAAGCAGAAATCAAGAAGCAGTTGTCGTTTCAGGGATTCCATGGAGAAACAGGTTTCCAACTCAATACTGAGCACCTAACAGATGTCAAATAACATTTCATTGTAGCTAGGTTAAGTATGTCAGGTCAGGAAGGCAAATGAGATGGTTCAAGAGGCAACTAGAAAAGCTAGGTGAGAAATTTAAGCAAGAGTGTAAGCATAATAAGGGACAGTAAGCCAGGGAAGACGACTGGAGGAAACGAAATAACTGATCTCAAGGGAGAGTACACATTCAGGTTTGGGAAAGAACCACAACTGACAAACAAGAAACAGTTTCTGAAGCACAAAACACTTATGTGACACACCAATATACTGTGGAAAAGTTTTGTAATGTGGGAAACAATGAATTCAGAAATACGCGGGATAAAAAAAGAAATAAAAGAAATTATTTTTTTTAAGATTAGAGAAAATTATTTTTAAGATTATAGAGAACCCAAGAAAATTTTAAGGAGAAATGAATCAGCAAAATATGTTAGGCTAGATATCCTGCAACAAAATAAAATGTATGAAAATCTACGCAGAAATAGAGGAAAAACATGAGGTTGTAGAGAACACACTTTTACATCAAATGACCATCTACGTTTCTCACTAAACATTTCAACAAAATTTCAAACACTGGGTTGAAAAAATTTTTTTTAAGGTTTGTTACTGCCAATGAGCACAAATAATGCAAAGAAGATACTGTGAGCATATAAATTAAAACACGGTCAGAGAAAGCATTCACACAAAAAAATTTTTTTTAAGGAAATTTGCATCTATTTGAGAAACATACATAAATCCAAATAGTTGGCTAATACAGTGTTCTACCTATAATCAAAGTTCACCCCTTTAAGCAAAAAACATTTTATATTTAATCGTTTCTAATGGAAATGCTTGAAAGTAACACACTTACCTGTCTTCTCAATTAAACATATGAGTCTAACATACTCAATCTTGAACCACCATTGTTGCTGTACTGGAACATCTGCTGCTGCAGTACTGTGCAGCATACAGTTCTATCTTCTTAAGAGTTGTTTCCCAGCTGTCAAGATATAAAGCAACTACTTCTACAATTTATGTTTGTCCTCCACACCTCAACAACTAGGGGATATTAGCAACTTCTCATGCTTCCCATCTGTCTCCTTCAATTGAGCTTCTAAAATTTTTTAAACATGACGGTTCATGATAAATGTGGTAATCTTTCTTACGGAATGAACACCATTGTTGCAAGTCTAGAAAACATGTTTTCTGAAACCTGCATCTAGAACAGTCATTGCGCTCTTAGTAATTACTCTTGTTTTTAAACTGACCAAACAATTCCTGTAATTTACAACCACTGTTAGGTAAAATTTTGTTCCCTACAGAAGCCTATTTCTGAGCCAAACGTTAATTGGTGCTAGAACTAAAAAGAAGATGCTGAGAGATGAAATAAAAAAGCAGCAATACTCAGTAATTTAAAACACTGATCAACCTACCAGTTTTCATTACTTCTCAATTTTAAAAGTTCTGCAATGACTGGACTCAGAACGGATAAATGAACATGAAGCAGAGCATAGGTGTTCCATCAGTTTGCAACTTTAAAATGAATCTACCTTTTCTAATCTCACTTTCCAGTACTCCCCGACTTAGACCATCCACGCTGATCAAACTGTTATTTGTAGTGTCTTCTGAACACAGTTCATACTTAACATTTGCCCTTTTACCACTCCTAACTCACCTAATTAAGTTTCACACATTTTCAGCAAGTAGTTTTGAAAACAGAGAACCTCTTACTTCAGGAACTACTTTCTAAAGTTGCAAATGAGAACTTCGTATGCAAGCATCATATTATTTTAGAAACTTTGTCAATCTTTACTTAACAGCAGCAAATTCACAGGCGCTTCATTTTACCAATAAACCGGCCTACCATTAAGTCTAAAGTACAAAACAATGCAGTTGTTATCGTAAAACTTTTCAAATAAGGGGAACTCTAAACAGGAGACTACAAGAACCCGTAAATACTGTATCACATTTTATTGTACTTCAGTAAGAAAATCCTATTTCCAAAGTTTAACATATAGCACAAAATCAACACTAATCGCTTAAACATAGTTTCCCAGTTAAGGAAAAAAAGGCTTCAAATTTTGCTTTCCAGCAATTTGCATCTTGTGATATAAAAAAGAGTACTGAGCCATTTTTTCCCCCTCCATCAAATTTAATTTTTATTACTGAAAAAGGGAGGAAAATTTTGGAAAACCGTATGGTAGACACCCCAGGAGTCATGAACTACTGTACTTAAGTAAAACAAAATTTCTGAGACTCTTGAGACCATGAGCCTGGACGGCTATTGGGTTTAACTGCCCTCGGAGAACTACAAACCAGGGCGGCAAGTCGCAGACTCGAGCTACTGGCGGTTCAGTCAAAAAACAGCTGAAGTAGCCAGCCAGTCAACAGGCTACGGCAAGCAACGCAGGGAGGTGGCGCTACAGCCGAGCGCCTTGAGCCCGAGCGTCCATCATGGCTACGAGAAGAATGGCCGCTTCCGGGAGCGAGCACGCCCCTTCCGGGCGCAAAAGCCGCCGTGCCAAGCCTCTGGAACCCGAAACCGGAGTCGAAGTGGGAGTCGGACCCGCCACCGCCGGCTCTCCAACCCCCCGTCATGGGCTCTAACGGAATTTTCTCCTCAGAGGCCGCATTCAAAATGGCGGCTCCCCTTCCCTGCATCCCCTCAACCACCCCTTCAACAGTAGTAAATTCGCCACCATCTTGTCCCCCTCTGCCCCCGCCTTGTTGATATTTACATAGCGAAAATCAGACCGGCTGGCCTGCGGCGTTCACCTCACGCTGGCAACCATCGCCTCCTTGCTAGGCCTAGCCCCCGCGCGGTGCCCTGGGAGAACTCGGCGCCGACCTAAAGTCCTTCGGCTGTATCCCTGGCCACAGGGCAACTCTTCTCCAACTCCCGCCCGTTTGCAGAGCGCTCCTCCGCCGCCGCACTCCCCCTGGCTTAACTGCAGCCTCCTTGGGGCCTACTCGGCGCCGAAAACGACACCTCTCAGCCTAGCACTGAAGGGCATCAGGCGTGCCGCCGCCTAGGCCGGGACCAGGCCTCCCACTCGGACTAGGCCCCGCGGCCTTGGCCGCGCCCCAGACTCACCAGACACGGGTGCGGGCGGTGGATGATGGTGGCGGGTGATGCAGGCCTCCTTTCTCTGGAGCACTGGGCCGGGCTCCTACTGGCGGGGCGGGCGGAGGAAGGGAGGAGGGGCCGAGTTCGGAGCTGACAAAAAGCGGCCCAGCTCCCCGGCACAGGCCTGCCGTCAGCACGTCACGTCACCGCCCGGGAGAAAGACACAGGAAAATGCGGAAGGGTAGATAGTCCCCCCTGTCTTGACCAAGTTGGTCCTCTGGCGTCTCGTATCGAAGCCACTCGGATCCCGCAACCCGAGAGCCCCGTGCCCTCGCGGCAGCGTCTGCGGAAGGCCGTATAACAACGTTCTTATTTTCTCCTCCTCCGCGCTCCCGTCCGCCGCCGCAGCTCAGATCGTAAAGCCTACGCAGGGCCGCGGTTCATCGACCCCGCGGAAAGACAGGCGATTCACACCTGGCCGGATCTGGTTCTACCCAGAGACGTATCGCATCCCCGCGCGGGGCCTGGCCCGGCTGCCTGCTTAGGTGTCTGGAGTTGTCAAACCCCTGGCTGAAGTAAATTGTGTTTTCTTGTAGCTAGAGAATAAAATTTAGTAACCATGCTATACCCTATCTTTGCTTGAAAAGAAAACATTTGTAATAAAATGAAAATAGGCATGCCAATCTGGGTGTGGGCAAGAGAACGCCGCTTATTCTAGAACTATCAAACCATTTCATCTTTATAAAATCATATAGAATCTAAATGACTTGAATGTCATGTGGAAAACAAACTTTCAGTGATTCTGCACGTTATAGTTGACAATTTTTAATGTGTCATTGTCTACGTATGTACCTTGTGTTTGAAAATTTGTAAGCCTACTAAAGTTAAGTCCTTTGATAAAATTTAAATATTCTTAAACAGACACATCGTAATTCGCTGTTTAAGAAAACAGCATAAACAGGTAAATGTTGAACAGCATATATGTTAAGACAAGTCACAGTAAAATCTATTATAATAAGCAGACATTTATCAGCTCCAAGACCGTGTATTTTGTGTTTTTATTACTTTAAATTTCTGTTATTTTCCACACTAAACTTGGAACCCAAGCTTTGAACGTTATTAGTAAAAAGGCAAATAGCGGGATCTTACAGCACATTATTGTGGAATACAATATGCTGCATACTTTCTCAGTATGGACCTAAATGATGAAGATATAATCAACAATTCGAGGGTGAAAAATCAACAAAACAGTGGAGAAATGTCTTTAAAGTGTAGCAGCCTATAAAACATATTATCAAGACTCCCAGAATGCGAGTTGTCCTGCCCTCATATACCTTAAAATCATGAAATGCTTTATAAAAAAAGCACATCAAAAACCATCTGGGGAAATTTCTGGATGATAATTTTCAAAGCCACAGCTTATTCTGTTCTTGTATTTTCCAAGTGAGTAAAAGTTCTAGAAATAACAAAAGACAACATATGTTTGTTTCTAGAAAACCACAAAACACTGATACATTTTCACAGAAAGGAGAAAAAATATTTTCAAGTGAAAGAAACTAGCATAACTTCAAACAATTAACATAGTTAAATTAACACTGGTAACTAACATACTTTCAAAATAACAACAACCAGTGTTTAAATATTTCCAAAGAGCTCCTTTAGTATTAAGGTAACAATGGGACCTGACATATTTTCAACTGTAGCACCATAATCAGAAAACAGAAACATGTCAGCATTCTTGTTAGATCTCTTATGATTACTAAGTGTTAGTCACTCAGCTGTGTCTCTCTGACCCCGTGGACGGCAGTCTCCCAGCCTCCTCTGTCCAACGGATTTCCCAGTCAAGAACACTGGAGTATCCCCTTCGCCAAGTGATCCTCCCTACTCAGGGATCAAACCCAGGTCTCCCCCCATTGCCCAGAGAAGGCAGATTCCTTACCACTGAGCCAACAGGTAAACCCCATGATTACAAAAACAACTAGTATGACCATTAGTATAAAGCACTTAAGAAGAGAGTGACCATATAGGAAAAAGAAAAAGATGTTTTCTAATTGCAAAGGTAAGAGGTAGTTTGGACAGTAATATTTTAAAACTAGCCTTTGACACTACATTTCATGCACTAAAAGATAGTTAATTTCTGATATGATATTAGTAAATGATCTAACTATATTTGTTACATGAACCTGTTAGAATTTAAGATTATTCTATACATGAGTATAACCAGGGAAGTCAACTTTTATTACACTAACTTTTCGAAAATGCAAAGTTATTTGTATTTTGAATATACTTATGGAAGTAAAGAAGTATCAGCATATGTACACACATTAAATACACATTTAATACACGTTAAAAACACAGTATATTTATGATAAAATGAAGTATAAATAGCACGGCTGTGAAAATGTTCATACAATACAAAAGACCTTTAGTAAACTTAAGATCCCCATGAGCTTTTAAAGCATCTGCTACATTCTAAAGAACCATAGCTAGACTTCATTATTGAGAAATCTTTTAACCAAAATGTTCAAATTTAACAGTCACAATTGCCATCTCCACAAAACAATAAAATGCAATTTAGCTAAACTGAGACAGAGAAAGATTTAAGAAATTCCCTCAGGAGATTATGGAGCTGTAGAAGTCCAAAATCTGATTGCAGGCCACCAGGTTCAAGACCAAAGGAAAAGTTGATGCCATGATTTGAGTTGGAAAAGCCCTTTTTATCATCAGGCCTCTGAGACTGATAGAGGCCCATGTACATTATGGGTTTCCTGAAAATGTAAACTTCAAAAACCACTTTCACAGAAACAAATAATGATGAATGAACAATCAAGGTATTAGCCAAGCTGACACATTTAACCATCACATTTAGCATGCCTTGTCACACTTGAAAATTTATCATTTATCTTGAACAATCAGCAAGTTGTAATCTGCTGCAGCCATAAAAGAATATAAAGTATACATTTTAACCTACAAATAAAAGTTAAAATGACTAATGATGTGTTTTCAATTTTGTTTCACTTGTCAAGTAAGGCATTTAAATAATTTCTGAAAAGCACCACCAACTGAATTATACTTTATGGTTGCAAGTCACACTACCATTACTAGGTAATATAAATATATAAATATATAAGTATAGGAAGCCTAGAAAAAATAATCAGTAGCAATAAACACTGCTGGTACTCAGTCTGAGATTTTATGTATTTCCCCAAAATGCAAACATTTCCTTAAAGAAATGACAATTTCCTGATTAGGACATCTTTCACCACAAAGAGAATAAAGTGTTAAAAGCCTGTAATGTTTTAACATGTTTAACATGTCACAACCCCACAGTAATAGGCTTCCATTTCCTAAAGCTAGGAAATCTGTATCAAAGTAACATTAATTGCAAGAGTAATACATTATAGATGTCCAGATTTATGATGTTATGGTGACGTTTCAAAAAATAATCAATTGTAAAGTACTAGAGAACATGTTGTTTGCAAAGTGCCTGATTACACACTGTTCCTGTAAGAGAAAAAGGAAATTTCTCTTTATAAAGGGATTCTAATTAATACATTATTAACAGAAGTAGAGGGCTTCCCTGGTGGCTCAATGGTAAAGAATCTGCCTGCAATCCAGGGGATATTGGTTCAATCCCTGATCTGGGAATGTCCCACATGCCTCGAGGCAACTAAGCCCATGTGCCACAACTACTGAGCCTGTGCTCTAGAGCAGGGAAGCCACAACTACTGAGACCATGTGTTATACTACTGAACCTCGTGCGCCTAGAGCCTGTGCTCCAGAATAGAAACCATCACAGTGAGAAGACTGCACACTGCAACTAGGCAACAGCTCCATGGCGCTGTAACTAGAGAAAAACCTATGCACAGCAACAAAGACTCAACACAACCAAAACTAAATTATTAAAAAGAAATATACATACAACCTTAATCTAAACAATGGTTAATGCTAAAATATGAGGGAGTTAGATATTTGCCTCCTGAAGACTATACACAAAACTACCTTTGAAGTAGTGTGTCCTTCATGACCTCACCACAAAGTTGAATATGATCAACTCTGTAGATTAAACTACCAATTTAAATTTACCAGTAAATACATGGTTTAAAGAAACCCAAAGCATGAGATATGATCATTCATAAGGACTAATTCACAAAAACCAGATGGCAGGCAATCTGAAAGGACAATGTTTTATTTATCCCCAACCAAAAAATTATTAATATTTTGTTTCTTGGCTGTGCCACACAGCATATGGGATCCCAGTTCCTTGATCAAGGCTGGAAACTGTATCCCCTGCAGCTGAACTGTGGAGTCTTAACTATTGAACTGCCACTGAATTTCCTGATCCTCTTTTTTTTTTAATTTTGAAATGGAAATATAGTTGATTTTCAATGGTTCAAGTATCTAGCAAAGGCAATCAGTTTTAAATACACATATACACATTAACTTACATAGTTTCTTTTTTACATTCTTTCCATTGTATTTTTACAGACTAGAGTTCTGTGTGCTATAAATGCTTGTTTACTTTATATTTAGTAGACTGTATTTGTTAATCTCAAATTCCTAATTTATTCCTCCCTTGTTCCCTTGGCCAATCTTTTTTTATTTTCAGCCATGATTTGTAGATTCCAGGATGTCAGTTCCCTGGTCAGGGACTGAACCCAAGACATGGCAGTGAACACTCAAAATCTTAACCATTGGCCAACTTTTAACGTGCTCATGTTTTAAAATAATTTTAATGTCAAGCTAGAATTGTAATGAGATGATAACATTATTTTAATTTGGTAATTTAATTTTCATTAGCTACACAGCTTTATTCTTCCAGAAATTACACTAACATAAATTGTGTCCTTTTTTATCACTTGTGTTGTTTGCATTAATTTACATATTGTAAACATCACACCACTGTTGCTATGTATGTCCTATCCATCTTCTTCGTTTTATGGAAATCAAACCCACCCGTTTCTTCCCAATTTTAAAACTTAGTAGTGTGCCCTGAAAATTTCCTTAACTCCAAAGTGAACCATGACATCCTATAGTCCCTTTTCTACTTGATCTAACAGTTTTTCAAATTGAAATAAGAATCACTTCATTCCACAATCAATGTCCACATTCAATTTCCAGAGAATCTAATTTTAACTGGCTGGAACCTGAGCCTTGGTTTATTTCTCAAAAGCTCTTATCAGGTCCTATTAATGAATAACAAAGTTAAAAATCACAAATATAGAGTGCTGAATTAGTGTAAAGGACCATACTGCAGTGTATTTCAAGGAGTAAACTATTTTGCAAAGTTTTTACTTCACCTCATACTTCCGAATGTATCTAACAGATTACACAATATGTAAAAGCAATATGTTATATTGCTCTTTGCACATATTGAGGTTTTTGCAAATTGAAGGTTTGTGGCACCTTTGCATTGAGCAAGACTATCAGCATCATTTTTGAAACAGTATTTGCTCATTTCATGTCTCTGTATCAAATCTTGGTAATTCCTGAATATTTCCAATTTTTTAGTTATTACATCTACTATGGTGATTTGTGGCACTAATCTTTGATATTGCTATTGCAAAAATGATTCCAGTTCACTAAAAACTAGTTATAAACATTCTTTTGAATCTTTATCAAATCTACCATTTTCTATTTTATGACTATCATTCTTTATGAATTACACATTTACCAGCCAGTTTTTCTATGTCATTTTAAAATGTTTAATTTCCTGTTAGCCTGTTTTAGGAATGTTTTATATCTTCTTTTCATTCTTTTTTGTGTTTATCTTTTGTTGTTTAGTCACTTGGACTCTTTGTTAACTTAGCCTGCCAGATTATTCTGCCCTCCATCTCCCTGTTTGTTTAAATTCATGTCCATTAATTCAGTGATGGTATCTAACCATCTCATATTCTGCTGCCTGCTCCTTTTGTTTTCAATCTTTCCCAGCCATCTGGTTTTCTTCCAAGTTGGCTCTTCACATCAGGTGGCTGAAGTATCAGAGCTTTAGCATCAGTCTTCCCAATGATGCTTTACTCAGAGATGATTTCCTTTAGGATTTATATGGTTTGATCTCCTTGCTGTTCAAGGGACTCTCAAGAGTTGACTCCACCACCACAATTAGAAAACACCAATTCTTTGACACTCAGCCTTGTTTATGGTCCAGTTCTCACATGCATGCATACATGACTACTGTAAAACCAACAGATGTGACTTATATAGACCACTGTTTGCAAAAGGATGTCTTTGCTTTTTAATATGTTGTCCTGGTTTGTCATACATTTCCTCCCAAGGATCAAGTCTTTTCACAACTGCAATTACCATCTTCAGGGGTTCTGGAGCCCAAGAAAAGAAAATGTTACCATTTTCAATTTATCCTGAACTATTTGCCATGAAATGATGAGAACAGTATACCATGATCTTCATATTTTGAATGCTGAGTTTTAGGCCAACTTTTTAACTCTCCTTTCACCTTCATCAAGACACTTTAGTTCCTCTTCACTTTCTGCCATCAGAGTGGTATCATCTGCATATCTGAGGTTATTTCTCTTGGCAATCTTGATTCTAGCTTGTGATTCAACCACCCAGCATTTTGCATGATTTACTTTGTATATAAATAGGCAGAAAGACAATATACAGCCTTGACATATGCCTTTCTCAATCCTAAGCCAGTCCATTGTTCCACATCTGGATTTAGCTGTGTACAGGTTTCTCTTGACCTGTGTACAGGTTTCTCAGGAGACAGGTAAGATGGTCTTGTATTTCCATCTCTTTAAAAATTTGTTTGTTGTGAGCCATACAGTCAAAGTTCAGTACACTAGTCAATGAAGGAGTTTTGCTGGAATTCTATTGCTTTCTCTATGATTCAAGGTTGGCAACATGATCTCTGCCTCTTCTGCCTTTTCTAAACCCAGCTGTATATCTGGAATTTCTCAGTTCATGTACTGCTGAAGGCTAGCTTGGAGGATTTTGCTCATAACCTTGTGAGCATGTGAAATGAAGGCAACTGTGCAGTAGTTTGAACATTTTATGGCATTGCCATTCTTTGGGATTAGAGTAAAAACTGCTATTTTCTAGCCCTGTGCCCACTGCTGAGTTATCCAAATTTGCTGACCTATTAAGTCTAGCACATAAAGAGCACCACCATTTAGGATTTTTAAACAGCCCCTGAGAATACCACCACATCCACTTTGTTATCATGGCACCCGGTCCCATCACTTCATGGCAAACATGGGGAAACAGTGGCTGACTTTATTTTTATGGGCTGCAAAATCACTGCGGATGGTGATTGCAGCCATGAAATTAAAAGACACTTGCTCCTTGGAAGGCAACTTATGACCAACCTAGACAGCATATTAAAAAGCAGAGACATTACTTTGCCAACAAAGGTCCGTCTGGTCAAGGCTATGGTTTTTCCAGTGGTCATGTATGGATGGGAGAGTTGGACTAGAAAGAAAGCTAAGCACAGAAGAATTGATGCTTTTGAATTGTAGTGTTGGAGAAGACTCTTGAGAGCCCCTTGGAGATCCAACCAGTCCATCGTAAAGGAAACCAGTCCTGGGTGTTCATTGGAGGGACTGATGTTGAAGCTGAAACTCCAATACTTTGGCCACCTGATACGGAGAGCTGACTCACTGGAAAAGACCCTGATGCTGGGAAAGAGTGAGGGCAGGAGGAGAAGGGGACGACACAGGATGAGACGGTTGGATGGTATCATCGACACAGTTGACACGGGCTTGGGTGGACTACAGGAGTTGGTAATGGACAGGGAGGCCTAGTGTGCTGTGGTTCATGACTGAGTGACTGAACTGAACGTTTCCTAAGGCCCATTTGACTTGTTTATATATAACTGCTAATTGTCCAACAAGTTTTGTCTCCAGAATGTTATCTATAATCCTAACAGAACTATAGTTGGACACATGCCTCTGCAATTAAATCATATTTCCCAATCCCTAAGCCATCTGTCATCAGGAGACAAAATTCTAACAATACATGAGGTAGAGATTTTCTTTTCAGGATCCTGCTGTTAAAATACAGAAAGTTTGATAAATCCCACTTTTTGTTCCTTTTTGCTGTTGGATTTAAGGACTTGATTTTTCAATTTATGTTCCTTCTCTAAGTAAATTATTTTGGTGTATTCTTAAATTTGGAGTCAGAACACTGCTATGTTTTCAGTGTACTGTTCATACCAAATGATACCACTTGAAGCCAGAGACTGTTATCCTTATCACTGTTACTCAAACATGGTGCTAAGAGTCATTTTCAATTTAATTGATCTATTTTTTAATTGAAGGATAATTGCTTTACAAATTTTTGGTCAGTTCAGTCACTGAATCATGTCTGACTATGTGACCCCATCGCAGCATGCAAGGCCTCCCTGTCTGTCACCAACTCCCAGAGTCCACCCAAACCCACGTCCATTGAGTCAGTGATGCCATCCAACCATCTCATTCTCTGTCGTCCCCTTCTCCTGCCGTCAATCTTTCCCAGCATCAGAGTCTTTTCCAATGAGTCAGCTCTTCGCATCAGGTGGCCGAAGTCCTGGAGTTTCAGCTTCAACATCAGTCCATCCAATGAACAACCAGGAGTTAATCTCCTTTAGGATGGACTGGTTGGATCTCCTTGCAGTCTAAGCTCTCTGTTAAATATCAATATGAATCAGCCATAGGTATCATATGTTTACAATCTCCTATAGGCTGGGGATTCCTGTGTAAAAATATTGTAAAAATAACAGAAGTGAAGTGAATTAGAATCAGCAGACATAAAAAAACACTGCCAATGGCTATTAGTTTCTAAACTCAGTTATAGTCTCAGTTGTTGCATCAGCTTGTCACTAGCGTACCAGAAGATGGTGCTTATCATCCCATTAAACAGTCAGTTTCAGCAGCATCATTTAATACTACAGCATCATTTAATACTAACTTACCTTAATGATGAAAGTTAAGAGTTTCTGCCATTAAGAGCTCTTTAAAAAGTATGACACTTTTGGAAAAGACAGTGACACTTCAGTGTATTTCTTGCTTTCATTTTTATGAAACAAGTTTTCATACTAAGAATAAAAAACCAAAGTATGGTTGTGGTGACTGTTCACATAGATGTGAATATACTAAAACACCACGTTTTGTGTAACTTAAGTGGGTGAATCATATATTGAATCAATTCCAATAAAGCTATTTTTAGAAAGTTCCCTGTGTCTTAAGAGAGGGAGAAATATGCAATTAGATAAAGAGACTTCAAGACATCTCACAAAAAGTGATAAGCAAGTAGGTAAAACATCTGTGAGAATATAGATCTGAGTGAAGAGTTCTCAGTCAACTTTGACTTGACAGGTAAAGAATTATTTATTTAGGCTGTTAAAAGTGATAACATTGAGGGCTGTAGGTCACTCCTGTCTTTCTGCTAAACCCCAGAACTATACCATTCAGTAAATCACTTCTCTGTTGTCAGATGCTTAATACATATTGCTTACAATGGGTCTTACAATGAAGACCTTGCTGATATATCCCCAGCACACACCAGGTTCAGTTAAGTTCAGTCGTTCAGTCACGTCCAACTCTTTGCGACCCCATGGACTGCAGCACACCAGGCCTCCTTGTCCATCACCAAATGCCGAAGTTCCCAACTTATGTCAATTGAGTCGACGATGCCATCCAACCTTCTCATCCTCTGTTGTCCCCTTCTTCTCCTACCTTCAATCTTTCCCAACCATCAAGGTCTTTTCCAATGAGTCAGCTCTTCACATCAGGTGGCCAAAGTATTGAGTTTCAGCTTCAACATCAGTCCTTCCAGTGAACACCCAGGACTGAGCTCCTTTAGATGGACTGGTTGGATCTCCATGCAGTCCAAGGGACTCTCAAGAGTCCTCTCCCAATACCACAGTTTAAAATCATCAATTCTTTGGCCCTTAGCTTTCTTCATGGTCCAACTATCACATCCATTCATGACTGGAAAAACCATATCCTTGACTAGACAGACCTTTGTTGGCAAATAATGCCTCAGCTTTTTAATATACTGTCTAGCTTGGTCATAACTTTCCTTCCAAGGAGTAAAGCGTGTTTTAATCTCATGGCTGCAGTCACCATCTGCAGTGATTTTGGAGCCATAAAAAATAAAGGCTGCCACTGTTTCCCCATCTATTTGCCATGAAATGATGGGACCAGATGCCATGATCTTAGTTTTCTGAATGTTGAGCTTTAAGCCAACTTTTCCACCCTCCTCTTTCACTTTCATCAAGAGGCCCTTTAGTTCCTCGCTTTCTGCCATAAACAGGGTGCCATCTGCATATCTGAGGTTATTGATATTTCTCCTGGTAATCTTGATTCCAGCTTGTGCTTCATCCAGCCCAGTGTTTCTCACGATGTACTCTGCATTTAAGTTAAATAACCTGGCTGACAATATACAGCTTTGACATACTCCTTTTCCTGTGTGGAACCAGTCTGTTATTCTATGTCCAGTTCTAACTGTTGCTTCCTGACCGGCCAAAAGATTTCTCAAGATGCAGGTCAGGTGGTCTGGTATTCCTAAGTCTTTCAGAATTTTCTACAGTTTACTGTGATCCACACAAAGGCTTTGGCACAATCCAATAAAGCAGAAACAGATGTTTTTCAGGAACTCTCTTGCTTTTTCAATGACCTAGCAGATGTGGTCAATTTAAGCTCTGGTTTCTCTGCCTTTTCTAAAACCAGCTGTATAATCACCAGGGATTTGACTTACATCATAACTGAATGGGTCCAGCGGTTTCCCCTACTTTCTTCAATTTAAACCTGAATTTGGCAATAAGGAATTCACGATCTGAGCCACAGTCACCACCCAGTCCTGTTTTTACTGACTGTATATAGCTTCTCCATCTTTGCCTGCAAAGAATGTAATCAATCTTATTTCAGTATTGACTATCTGGTGATGTCCATGTGTAAGAGTCTTCTCTTGTGTTGTTGGCAGGGAGCGTTTGCTATGACCAGAGTGTTTCCTTGGCCAAACTCTATTAGCCGTTGCCTTGTTTCATTCTGTACTCCATGGCCAAATTTGCTGTTACTCCAGGTGTTTTTGACTTCTTACTTTTGCATTCCAGTCCCCTATAATGAAAAGGACCTCTATTTTGGGCCCTTTTAATTCTAAAAGTCCTGTAGGTCTTCATAGAACTGTTTGAACTCCAGCTTCTTCATCATTATTGGTCGGGACATAGACTTGGGATTACCATGACATGAATGGTTTGCCTTGGAAACCAACAAAGATCATTTTGTCATTTTTGTAATTGTATGCAAGTACTTATTTCAGACTCTTTTGTTGACACACCAGAAGTTAGTTATCCATTTATAAATATTGGAATCTGGGAATGAACATCCTGTTTCCAAGTTCACAGTCCCACCCTCTAGATTTACTATAAAGCTGTACCAATATCTCCTCATGGGTGCAGCCTGCAGATGCAACTGTTTCAGATCATTACTCAGTCTGATCTAGGCACCACCTTCTAAGTTACCCTATATAAACTTATCCACTGACAGTTTTTCATGCTTCTCAGTTCAGCAGGCATTTTTGTTCCCTCCATTCACCATCAAATGCATTCCTGCCCAACAGCAGTAAACATACAGTTTTTAAGTGCATATAAAACATACAAAATATATCAAATTCTAGGCCATGACAAATGAAATTCACTAATAAAACTCAAAAATGTACCTTCTTGGGCTACAAAGAAATGAAATGAGAAACCAGTAAAGAAAGGTACCTGGAAAAACCCCAACTATGTGGAATTTAATCTAATACTGCTAAATATTCACTGATCAAAGTTTCAAAGGAAAAATTTCATAAAAATTAAATATGAAAATAGCTGTTTTGCATCTGTGGGATCCAAGTAAAGTAGAACACAGAGGAAAATTAGTACTAAATGGTTATGTCAGAAAAAAAAATTTAGCTTCCACCTGAAGGAGAGAACAGTTACTTAGATTCAGAGAAAGGAAATGGACAAAATTTTTTTTCTTTTAGTGCACAGATCAATCTTCATAAAGGAAAATAAGAGAAAAACAGCTGGTTATTTGATAAGACAAACAAATTCATAAACCCCTAGTCTAGCTGAGTAGCAGCAGAAAAGGGTGGAAAATTAAAATTACCGGTATGAAACATGTTGTAACACTAAAGACCGAAATGCAGTATGAAGATAATGGAATTTCAAAAATACTTTTTGCCAACAAATCCACAAATTACATGAAATGAGTAAATTTCTGGACACAAACTACCACAACTTCCTCATGAAGAGCTTATACTTAAGAAAGCAACTTTAAAGGTTAAAATATTTCAATAAATGCAAAAAACAGAGCTTTTATGGCTTTGACTAAATTCTTCCACTCACTTCAGCAAAAACTACAATCAATTATGCACAAATTCAACACTTCCAAAACACTGCTAAGGGAATACATCTTCAGTTCATTCTAAGTTAGCATATCTAATTTTAAATTTTAAATAAACTGAACAAAATCATCATAATAAATAAAACCTCTCAATAAACTCTCCCCAAAAGGTGGTCTAAATTTAGGCTAAATAATTAATTTGCAAACAATACTTCTGAACTCTTGGTAGTTCACAATTTTACTGAATTACATTTAGTTTTCCATTCTACCAAAGCACAGTTTTCCAGGAGAACCTCTTACCTCCACTTTTTCCTCCCAGTACTAAAATCTAGTTTAGACTCATATCATTTAAGAGTAAAGTAATAAAGAAGCCCTTCTTGGTAAAATTTTATTATCCTGGATGGCTCATAATCTAAATTGTTATTACCACTGCTACCATTTGAAAAAAGAAGTGGCAACCATCTCCAGTATTCGTACCTAGGAAATTTCATGGACAGAGGAGCCTGGTGGGCTATAGTACATGAAGATGCAAAGAGGTGGACATGACTAACACTTTCAATTTTTCCTGCTACCATTACCAGCACAAATATCCTTTGTCTATTATTACTTTCTTTTACTTAATTCTTTGTGTTTCAGCCCTCTGCGTGTTACCTGTATGAGCCCTAAAAGTTAGCGCTACTTAGGTCAGAAACAGGCAAATGACACAATACATTAGAAATCAATATCCAAAGGATAATTTTCATCACTCATGACTTTCTAGAGAAAGCATTAAAGTAGAAATATTAGGAAAAGTTATTCCTACCCCCCATGATTATCCTTTGAAATCATTCCTTCCAACCCACTTCATTTCTAAACACTGGACTGCATGATTTTACTTATAGAATGAGCAGCAGATCTTTTGATTCCTATGTTTCAACTGAATGAGTTTCTCAGACAAAAATAATACATACAGAATAAAATTCAGAGGAATTATTGAAAGAGTATTTTTAAAAGGTTTGAATATTCTCCCAATCTTACTGTAGCTAAGTACTACTTTAAATACTGAGCACATGATTTATATAGCATGTCTGCAATTTGTTGGTAAAATTAAAATGAAACATCATAAGCTATGTCCTAGTTATGATGTAGAACCCAAATTTTAAAGTGTTAGTTATAGTCTGTGCTCACACAAATTTTGAGTATTCTCTGATCTTTTATGGAAATAAAAGTTGTAAAATCTCCTAAATGATTTACTTCTGACTACAATTACAGATGAAACCAAGTGCCAAAGATATGCTAGGCAGATACTAATCAAAGCTATTCTGATGTAACCATACTAACAGCAAATAAGTCATACTAGCCAGAAACAGTATCACAGACATTTCCTTAGTCAAATGATACACACAGTCTACTTTACCTAAACTTACTCTCAATATGTAAAGCAAAGACAGATGACCAAAACAAGGAAACTGAGAGTCCTTCCTCATAGAAGGAAATCTTAACAGAACTAGCATTAATATAAAAAGCAAGTAAAATAGTATGAAAACAGTAATAAAATGAGTAGAGGAAAAAGAGTCTGAAAAAATGAATACCTCTTCAAAAACATTTAGGAAGTTCTATCTTGATAGCATGGCACCCACAAGTGGAAAATGTAGCTTCCAAAAGAGGTGTCTAATTTCACAATTAAGGGTATAAACTCTGAATCCAGATATATAGTTTTGAATTCTAATTTTGCTACTTATTAGTTTCAAGGCTTGGACAAATTTCCTAGCTTCCTTATGACTCAGTTTATTCAATGGTAAAATAGGGATAACAGTGCCTAGGTTCGATGGAATTTTGTAACGAACTGCTATAGATAAAGACTAGAACACTCCAAAGCACAAGCAAAGTACACAATAAATGTGTAAATTTTTCTTTATAGGTGAAGGTTAGGTTATAGGAATTGCTAATATGAATTAAATCCCTTTTGATTTCACCAGCTCAGTGATGCTACTGAAATCACATGCAGAACTTTAGACCTGAATGTACTTTTCTGAAAGATAAACCTGTTCTTGATCTTAAATTTATGACCCATCTGCCTCATCACCTTAAATGTTATACTGCCTTTGTATTTCTTTGAAAACATAATTCCATATTGCAGTATATTTAAGTCTCCCAGCCTACTCTATCTCAAATTATCACTTTTTAAACATGATTTACTTAAGTCAATTTAAAATGTATCTGGGCTAAGGAAACATCATTATTTGCAAACTGCTTATATTATCAGCACGGTGTCTTCTGCAGGCTCTAATTTTTTTCAAATTTAAATTAAAATCATGAGTGTAACAATTATTACTTATAATGAATTTTTTCACACCATGAGGTATATGAGATCTTACTTTTTGCTTAGACTGAACTCATGCCCCTTGCTGTGGGAGTGCTGAGTCTTAACCACTGGACCACCAAGGAAGCTCCTGTAGTGAGTATTTTAAGGAAGAAGCAAAAAGGGGGGAAAAAAAAGAAACATGCTACTTGATAGGAATAAAAGGCTAGTAATTAGAATTCATATCATAACTATCAACTAAACAACCGGGATCAAACATAAAATTGGCTTAAGCTTCCTGTGTTTCAGTCTAGGAAAATAGTAAAGGGTGAGAAAGGTCTGTCCATGTAATTAAATCCTTATGCTCTAAGTGTTAGTCAATCAGTCACATCCGACTCTTTGCGACCCCATAGGACTGTATAGCCTACTAAGCTTTTCTGTGAATGGGATTCCTCATGAAAAAGCACTGGAGTGGATTGCTATGCCCTTCTCTAGGGGATCTTCCCTACCCAGGGAACATCCAACCTGAATTTCTTATACTGCAGGCAGATTTTTTACCATCTAAGTCACCAGGGAACCCCCTACTTTAAGGGACAATTCAATTTGAACCTATTAACTCTCATTCTACATTTAAAAAAAAATGCAACATAAAATATGTGATAAAAAAGAAAACCTGGTTTTGAAGGAGACTGTGTCCACAGGTTTTGACTGGTGTCACAGCCCCCAGAAATACTCAAAGGCAAATCATGAAAAACTAAAAGAAAAACTTTATTTTGAAGAGGTTCAGTGGTATGTGTACACTAGCAAATGCTGGTTTTAACAGCAGCTTCATTTGAAACCTGAACTAATGCACAAAAGTGACATTGCTAAAATGTGCGCTGAACCCATCAACATGCTAATTCTGACATTTATCATAGATCCTACTGTTTATTTTAGAATAAAAACTAATTCTCATCAGAAAAAAATGAAAACAACTTTAACAGCTCTACTAAGGAAATGAAATATATTTGCTGGTAGTGCTTTGAAATTATACCACTAGGTTGTTAAGAGAAATTCTGACTTCATCCAAATATATTATTTAACTGATAATCTTCATTCATCATCTACTGTTGGCTTGATGGTTACTCCTCTTCTTATCTGACCCCAACCAATTAAACTGCAAAATGAAAAATAAAATAAATTATGAACTTTCAATCCATTTCATTAGCATAAATGTAAAATTGTGACAAAACTGTTCTTATTACATTTTCCCCTAAATTCAAAGTTGTTCCTATAACAGGCTGTTCTATAAAGAAAAGTCTGTATATTACCTTCTTAGAATCCCAGACCCTCATACATGGATTTTGGCCACCACAAATGACAAGACAAGCAAACAAGAAGTTGCTATAACAGATATACTAATGTCTCTCTAAAAAAAAAGAAACACAAAAGAACTACCCATTCAGAATTAGGAAACAGGAGTACTTCAGGTCCCCATAGGTATAATGTCCCAAGACAAAAAAAAAAAAGAAAAAACACACATCAACTTATTTTAAAACAAAAAAGTCATTACTGATTTTTCCCTTGAAAAATGTGTCTTTTATAGCACCTCAATAGATTACAATAGCTTTAAAGGGAGATAAATGAAGAGAAAAAAGTGAAGAACTAGAATAGATAGACTATAAACAGATTACTCTCAATAGCGCAGTCAAACACCACATTGGACTGATAACTAAAACTTCCCTTCCAAAACAAAACCACCTAAATATGAACAAAAAATACAATTCTAAAGAATATAAAAGGAGAAGAAAGTTAGTAAAAATGGGCCACTTATAGGTTCCAGATATGTATTCTCTATAGAACACCAAGTAGGTTACATTCTGACCAAAGCAGCAGCTAAGGATAATACTAACAAAACAAAGTTACAGTCAAGAGAAAAAACTTTTATGGCATTTTTGTTTACCCAGTACATCATAGCCAAGTAGAAGCCAATCAATTTATAGTTCCCCTTATGAGACAGGATGAAACAAACAGAACTTGTTTTCAAAGGTCTGTCTTGTCTCAGGGCTGCTAGGGCTGCTCAAGAGACTAGTTTCTGCCTTGTTGGCCTCAGAGTACCTGCAGAACTGTGGCACAGTTGTACTATGAGGCTGAAGATGTCTGAAAGCAGTTGTGTGAGACCAGGTCAATAAAAGCTTCAGAAAGGCTGTAGGCTAAGGGTGCCTGAGGGATAAAGGATTATAAGCAGAGGAGTATAATAAAATTAGGTCACAAAAGAACCAAGAGTGAGATTTGGGGACATTAAGACATAAAACAGTTGTGTACACAGACAAATAATACAAAAGAATACAGATTCAGGGAAGATGAAGATTAGATACCAGGTTGATGTTTTCTTTCTGAAGTTTTTCAAGACTAGAAGAAATGCCTGTTTTTATGCTTTTTTCTTTTCTTCAAATGCCCAATCTTAAATAAAACAAGGCTTATAAATATAGGGGGAACTAAGATTACAGTCCACGTAAGAGAACAAAATAAAACCCAAGATACTAAATGCAGAGGCCCTGGACTTGAGAAAGACTTTGAAACAAATGCCTTAAATAATTCCAAAGAGCTAAAGGAGAAACAGAGACCTAAAAATATTAGGAAGATCATACATAAAAAAAATTTAGACTTTACATATAGAAAATTTCTAAAATAAAACAGAACCAATTGTAAAAATAATTTCTTTTTTAACAGGAAATAAACAGAAGACAACTATATACAAGTTCTAAAGCAAGAAAATGCAAGGACAATTGGGAAACTAACTAGACTAATAAATCAGCAAATTCGAACAGTGTCAGCAAAGATTAACAAATCTTGAAAACAGGTAATCTAAATTACTGACTTTGAGAAGCAAAAGAAAAAACAAAAACAAAAATAACATGAACTAAAAAACCTAAAATACATCACTAGAATCAACATTATGAGAGTCCCAGAAAGGAAGAGAGGGGCAGAGTTTATCTGAAGAGCTAATGACTGGAACAAGTCATGAATGTACACAAGAAGCTCAAAAATTTACAACTAGGAAAACCTAAGAGATAACAAAACAAATTATGATATAACCATCTAAGTCAAAGGCAGACATGAAATGTTAAAACAGCAAGAGGAAACAGAGTCAGTAAGTAACAACAAATGTTCTATAAGATTACCTATGAATTTCTTATCAGATATCTTGCAGGCCAACAGACAATAGGATGATATACTGCAAGTGTTAAAGGAAAAAACTACCAAGCCCAATAATTTTAAAAATACTTTAAAAATACCTTCAACATGAAGAAATGAAGGTTTTTCACAGATAAAAGCTTCTTGTATTTATTATCAGTATACCTGTCTTATAAATAAATGCTAAAGGAAATCCTTCAAGTTGAACTGAAAAGACAGTGCATAGCAACAAAATATCTCTGAAAATGTACTGCTCTCTTGGTAAAGGAAAGAATATAGACAAAGAAAACTGCAATACTTAATTCTGGAGCACAGAATCTAAACATCCAATATGTAAGAATTAATAATAAATACCATATACAAAGATATAATTTATCTATCATATCAACAGCCATTAACTGTACAAACAGATCTTTAAGAGAGAGGGTGGCATGAATCGGGAGATGAGCACAGGAAGATACACTACCATACCTAAAACAGATAGCCAGTGGGAACTTGCTATATGACTAGGGGACTTCAAAACTGGTACTCTGTGACAACCAAGAAAGGTGGGTTGGGGTGGGAGGGAGTTTACTAAAGAAGGGGACATATTTATACCTACTGCTGATTCATGCTGATGTACGGCAGAAACCATCACAACACTGTAAAGAAATTATCCTCCAAACAAAAATAAATGAATTAAAAAAAAGAAGTCTGTGCTTTTGATGTCTACCAGTTGTGATACAGAAGCAAAGTGTCCATCAACAGATGAATAATAAGGAAGATGTACTGTATACACACATAAACATATGGGGAAGGGGAAGGAGAGGGTGGGATGAATGGGGAGAGTAGCAAGAAAACATACACAAATGAAAGGTAAAACAGATAGCCAGGAGGACAACCTAGAGGGGTAGGATAGGTGGGAAGTAGGAGGGAGGGAGGTCCAAGACAGCAGGGACATGTGTATACCTGTGGCTGATTCATGTTGATGTATGGCAGAAACCAACACAACATAGTAATTATCCTCCAATTTAAAATAAAAAAGAAAAAGAGTAAGACATTGCATGTGATTTAAAACTAAGCTAATATCAGTTTGGCATAAAATATTCTAATGATGTTATATGTAACTCCATAACAACAACAAATTAATACAATATACAAAGATGAAAAATGATGGGTTACTTTTAAAAGAACTTAGGAATAGGACTTCCTTGGTGATCCCACATTTAAGACTCAGTGCTGCAGGTCTAGATTCAATCCCTAGTCAAGGAACTAAGTCAAGATCCCACAAAGAATATTGGAAACAGTGGTCCTAAAAAGGTGAAGGAACAGGACAGGGAGACCATTTCTCCCCCACAAATTCAACAAGAGATCATTTGAACACTCAGCAACCTCCACAAAACAACTTCTAAACACTGGCGGAGGACACCTGGCACTCAGAAAGTCAGTGTATTCGCTTTAAAAAGAGGTAGGATAAAATATAAAAGAAAAAAACTGAGACAAAACAGTTAGCGATGGAGACCCAGCCCAGGGAGGGAGTCAAGAAAGAGAAGTTTCCAAACACTAGGAAACCCTCTCCTGGGCAGGTCTGTGGGGAGTTTGGCAATCTCAGAGGGCAAAATAACTGGGAAGAAAAAAACAAAAAACAGAGAATATGCACATAGCCATTAACTCCCAGTGGACAAGTAGCCCAAGACACTTGCATCTGCCACCAGCAAGCGGGAGCTGAACAGGGAGGCTTGCAATGCATGCTTAGGGTAAGGACTGGGCATGAATGCCCTGAGGACAATCTGAGAGAACTAATGTGAGATAGCAACCCAAACTGTGGTACAGCCAGAGAAAGGGAAAAAAAAGGGAGGAGAGCTTTCCCCTGAAAAACTCTAACCTGAGGCACAGCCTGACCTGTTCACAGAACAAAGGATCGAGGAAATATCAAAGGAGAGCTAGCCAGCTGTGGACACGCCCATGCCCCCCCACCGAGGCAGACACAGTTTGGCAACAACCAAAGCCAGAAGGCAAGGGGCAATCTTGGCCTCATAGATGGCATGCTCCACAAAACTATGAACAGGCTCCCACTTGCTAACTAACTCTTGGGATCCTGGACGGTTGACATATGCCAGGAGGGCTGCAGACAGAGAACAGCTCCCCAGAGCTGACACGTGAACACCTGAGAAGGTAGTCTTGTGGCGCACTCAGGAAACTGAGCAGCTGGGAACAGGGAGGTGATCAAGATGCACCACCCACCTGGAAAACACTGCATTCGCCAAACACCTGGTTGCCCAAGCTGCTCAAACCTGGAAGGGCACAAAACGCATGCCCAGAGTCTGTTCCTTTGTGGAGTACCTGAGAATCTGAACAGTATCTGAACCCGAGAATCTTAGATCTGAGAAGGGCCCGCAACCAAGGGCCTGCTTTGGACAGTTCCCCTGCACAGCAACCTGCTGCCTGAGCACTGTACACAGGGAAAGCACACACACCGTGAGCAGGAGCAAACCCAGTGTGTCCCAGACACTGCAAGCACTCCCCACACACGCCAATGACATTTGTTTGCAGTGTACCCCTCCTCCCGCCACAGCAGAACCAATCATGTTAGCTTAAATAAGATACAATCTTCTCCCCCTTGTGTCAGGGCAGACACTGAAGAGACTGGCAAACAGACAAAGTCAAAGAAAAAAAACAGGGAACCACTCAGGAACTGACAGGTCTAAGAGATTAAAACCCTGTAGTTAGCATTGACTAAGCACTGGAAGAGGCATAGAGACCTTGAGAAGAAATAGAAGCTAAAACAAGGAACTACCTGAAACCAAACAGGCCCCGCACTGCCCTGAAATGCTCCAGAGGAATTCCTAGATATACTTTCATTACTATAATTTTTTAATTTTTAAAAAAATTTTTTATTTTTAACTTATTAGTTCATTAATTTTCATTTTTACAAGCTATTGCCTTGCCCAAAAAACTCTTTTAAAGTGAATTTCATATATATTTTTGATAGTTTTTGTGATTGATTTTGTTTTATATTTTTAATAATGTATTTTTCAGAGTCTAACCTCTAGATTTTTAATCTTTGCTTTTTGGTATTTTCTATCCATTTTGTACCTTTAACAATCTAACCCTCAGTACCCAGTTTTGCCTAGAGGTGTGAGTGCTGGCTTGATTCCTCTCTCCCCTTTTGACTTCCTTTTCTCCCCCAGGTCAACTCTATCTCCTCTCTACCCCTTCTCTTCTCTGGTTAACTCTGTGAATCTCTCTAGGTATTCCACGCTGTGCAGACACATAAAGAACTGATTACTGGCTAAACGGGTCTCTCCCCTTTTGACTCCACTCCTCCTCTCCTACTGATTAGCTCATCTCCCTCCTCCCTCTTCTTTCTCTTCTCCATGTCACTCTGTGAACCTTTCTGGGTGTCATTCACGTGAAGAATCTTTTCACCATTAACCTAGATGTTCTGTCATCTGTGCTATATGGATGGAGAAGTCTTGACGCTACTGCAAGAGTAAGACTGAAAACTGGAGAACACTAGAAGACTCTGACTCCAGGAACATTAACTGACAAGATATCAACCAAAAGCCTCCATACCTACACAGAAATCAAGCTCTGCCCAAGAGCTAAAAAGTTCCAGAGCAAAACATACCATGCTAATTCTCTAGCAACCCAGGAATATAGACCTGAGCACTAAAATACAGTCTACCCAAAGTCATACCAAACCTACAGACACCTCTAAACTCACCACTGGACTATCTGCACTTTACACAGAACAAATACAACTCCACCCCCCAGAACAAACACCCAAGCTTTCCTAACCAGGAAACATGACAAGCCACTAGTCCAACCATACCCACAGGGAGCAACCTCCACAATAAAGAAGAACCACAGACTTCCAGCATACAAAAAGGCCACACCAAACACAGAAATCTAAACAAAATGAAAAGGCAGAGAAATACTCAGCAGGTAAAGGAATATGATAAATGCCCACCAAACCAAACAAAAGAGGAGGGAATAGGCTCTGAAAAATACTTCAGAATAATGAGAGTAAAGATGATCCAAAATCTTGAAAACAAAATGGAGTTACAGATAAACAGATTGGAGAAAAGGAGTGAGGAAATGGAAGAAATGTTTAACAAGGAAATCAAAGAGATAAAAAAGAGTCAATCAATAGTGAATAATGCAGTAACTGATAGCAAAAGCTCTCTGGAGGGAACCAACAGTAGAATAACTGGGGCAGAAAATAGGATAAGTGAAGTAGAAGATAGAATGGTGGAAATAAATGAAGCAGAAAGGAAAAAAGAAAAAGAATTATAGAAATGAGGAAAACTTCAGAGACCTTTGGGGAGATGTTAAATGTCCCAACATTCCAATCATAGGAGTCCCAGGAGAAGAAGACAAAAAGGCCGTGATAAAATATTCGAGGAGATAACAGTTAAAATGGAGAAGGAAATAGTCACCCAAGTAACCAAGTCAGTCCCAAACAGGATAAACCCAAGGCAAAACAAGCCAAGACACATATTAATCAAATTAATGAAGATCAAACACAAACAGCAACTATTAAAAGGAGCAAGGGAAAAGGAATAAATAACACACAACGGGAGATCCATAAGGATAACAGCTGATCTTTCAACAGAAACTCTTCAGGCCAGAAAGGAATGGCAAGACATACTTAAAGCCATGAAAGAGAAAAACGTACAACCCAGATTACTATACCCAGCAAAGATCTCATTCAAATATGAAGGAGAAACCAAAAGTTGAGAGAATTCAGCACCACCAAACCAACTCTTCAAAAAATGCAAAAGGATGTTCTCTAGACCGGAAACACAGAAGGTTTATAAACTCACCCCAAACCACAAATGCCACAACCAAAAGACAAAGACTGGCTAAAAGGATATAAAAGCAAGACCCCCATGTCTACAAGAGACCCACCTCAAAACCACAACATATACAGACTGAAAGTGAAGAGTTGGGAAAAGATATTTCATGCAGATAGAGACCAAAAGAAGACAGCAGTAGCAATTTTATCAGTTACAATAGACTTTGAAATAAAGGCCAAGAAAAGAGACAAACAAGGACACTAATAATGATCAGAGGATCAATTCAAGAAGATATAACAATTATAAATATATATGCACTCAACATAGGAGCACTGCAGTATGTAAGGCAAATGCTCACAAGTATGAAAAGGGAAGTTAACAGTAACACAATAGTGGGGGACTTTAATACCCACTCACACCTGTGGATAGAAAACCAAGAAGAAAACTAGCAAGGAAACACAAAATTTAAATGATATGATGGACCAGTTAGACCTAATGGATATTTATAGAACATTTCACCCCAAAACAATGAACTTCCCTTCTTCTTCAGTACACAGGGAACCTTCTCCAGGAGACATTATATTCTGTGCCATAAATCTAGCACTGGTAATGAAATCATTTCAAGTATAGTTTCTAATTATAATGTGGTAAGATTAAATGTCAACTACGGGGGAAAAAAAACTATTAAAAATACATACATATGGAGCCTACACATCACACTTCTGAAATATTAACAAATCACAGAAGAAATCAAATTATACATAGAAACAAATGAAAATGAAAACACAGTAGAATCTATGGGATTCTGTAAAAACAGTGCTAAGGGGAAGGTTCATAGCACTGCAAGCTTACCTCTAGGAACAAGAGAAAAATTTAATAAATAACCTAACTTTAGAAGCAACTAGAAAAAGAAGAAATGAAGAACCTTAGGGTTAGCAGAAGTTTCCTTCTAAAATTTAGAAGTTTTCCTTCTAAAATTTTACTTCCTAAAAATTATAGCAGAAATAAATGCAAAAAAAAACCAAGGAGACTATAACAGAAATCAACAAAGCTAAAAGCTGGTTCTTTGAGAAGATAAATAAATAGAAAAACCATTAGCCAGACTCATCAAGAAAAAAAGGAGAAGAATCAAATCAACAAAATTAAAAATGAAAATGGAGAAATCACAACAGAGAACACAGAAATACAAAGAATCATGAGACTACTATCAGCAACTATATGACAATAAAATAGACACCTTGGAAGAAATGGACAAATTCTTGGAAAAGTATAACCTTCCAAAATGAGCCAGGAAGAAACAGAAAATCTTAACAGACCCATCACAAGCATAGAAATTGAAACTGTAAAAAATAATCTTCCAACAAAAAAAGGCTCAGGGCCAAATGCCTTCAAAGGTAAATTCTACCAAAAATTTAGAGAAGTGCTAATACCTATCCTTTGTTGGCAAAAGAATGTCTCTGCTTTTTAATATGCTATCTAGCTTGGTGTATGGATGTGAGAGTTGGGACTGTGAAGAAAGCTGAGTGCCGAAGAATTGATGCTTCTGAACTCTGGTGTTGGAGAAGACTCTTGAGATTCCCTTGGACTGCAAGGGGATCCAACCAGTCCCTCCAAAAGGACATCAGTCCTGGGTGTTCATTAGAAGGACTGATGCTGAAGCTAAACCTCCAATACTTTGGCCACCTCATGCAAAGAGTTGACTCACTGGAAAGACCCTGATGCTATGAGGAATTGGGGGCAGGAGGAGAAGGGGACGACAGAGGATGAGATGGCTGGATGGCATCACTGACTCAATGGACAGGAGTTTGAGTAAACTCCAGGAGTTGATGACAGACAGGGAGGCCTGGCGTGCTGTGATTCACGGGGTCACAAAAAGTCGGACACAACTGAGCAACTGAACTGAACACCTATCCTACTCAATCTCTTCCAGAAAATTGCAGAGGAAGGTAAACTGCCAAATTCGTTCTATGAAGCCACCATCATCCTAATACCAAAACCAGACAAACATGCCACAAAACAAGAAAACTACAGGCCAGTATCACTGATGAACATAGACGAAAAATCCTCAACAAAATTCTAGTGAACAGAATCCAACAACATATTAAAAAGATCATACAACATGACCAAGTAGGTTTTATCCAAGGGATGCAAGCATTCTTCAATTTCACAAAACAATCAATGTGATATACCACATTAACAAATGGAAAGATAAAAATCCTATGATTATCTCAATAGATACAGAGAAATCCTTTGACAAAATTCAACATCCATTTATGATAAAAACCTTCCTGAAAGCAGGCACAGAAAGAACATACCTCAACAAAATAAAAGCCATATATAATAAACCCAAAGCAAATATTATCCCCAATGGTGAACAACTGAAAGCATTTCCCCTAAAGTCAGGAACAAGAAAATGGTGCCCACTGTCACTACTATTCAACATAGTTTTAGGAGTTTTACCCACAGGCATCAGGAAAAAAAAATAAAAGGAATACAGACTGGAAAAGAAGAAGTAAAACTGTTTGCAGATGACATGATCCTTTACATAGAAAACCCTGAAGACACCACCATAAAATTACTAGAGCTAATCAATGAATATAGTAAAGTTGTTGGATATAAAATTAACACACAGAAATCCCTTGCATTCCTATACACTAACAATGAGAAAGCAGAAAGAGAAATTAAGGAAACAATTCCATTCACCACTGCAAAGAAAAAAATAAAATATTTAGGAATATATCTACCTAAAGGACAAAAGACCTATGTATAGAAAACTATAAAACACTGATGGGAGAAATCAAAGAGGACACAAATAGATGGAGAAATATACCATGTTCATGGATTGGAAGAATCAACTGAGTGAAAATGAACATACTACCCAAAGCAATCTATAGATTCAATGCAATCCCTAACAAGCTACCAACAGTATTCTTCAGAGATAAAACAAATAATCTTACAATTTGTATGGAAATACAAAAACCTCGAAGAGCCAAAGCAATCTTGAGAAAGAAGAGTGGAACTGGAGGAATCAACCTGTCTGACTTCAGTCTCTACTACAAAGCCACAGTCATCAAGACAGTATGGTACTGGCACAAAGACAGAAATATAGAAGAAAACAGAAAGCCCAGAGATAAATCCACACACCTAAGGACACCTTAACTTTGACAAAGGAGGCAGGACTATACAATGGAGGAAAGACAATCTCTTTAACAAGTGGTTCTGGGAAAACTGGTCAACCACTTGTAAAAGAATGAAACTAGAACACTTTCTAACACCACACACAAAAATAAACTCAAAATGGATTAAAGATCTAAATGTAAGACAAGAAACTATACATCTCCTAGAGGAAAACACAGGCAAAACACTCTCTGACATAAATGACAGCAAGATCCTCTATGATTCACCTCTCTGAGTAAAGCAAAAATAAACAAATGGGACCTAATTAAACTTAAAAGCTTTTGCACAACAAAGGAAACTATAAGCAAGATGAAAAGACAGCCTTCACAATGGGAGAAAACAATAGCAAATAAAGCAACTGACAAAGAATTAACCTCAAAAATATAAAAGCATCTCAGACAGCTCAATACCAGGAAAATAACCAAATGAAAAAAATGGGCCAAAGAACTAAACAGACATTTCTCCAAAGAAGACACACAGATGGCTAATAAACGCATGAAAAGATGCTCAACACCAGTTATTATCAGAGAAATGAAAATCAAAACCACAATGTGGTGCCATCTCATGCCAGTCAGAATGGCTGCTATCAATAAGTCTACAAATGATAAATGCTGAAGAGGGTCAGAGAAAAGGGAACCCTCTTAGACAGTTGGTAAGAATGCAAACTAGTACAGCCACAATGGAGAACAGTGTGGAGATTCCTCGAAAAGCTGGATATAGAAGTGGCATATGACCCAGCAATCCCATTGCTGGCATACACACTGAGGAAACCAGAACTGAAAGAGACACCTGTACCCCAATGTTCATCACAGCACTGTTTATAAATAGCCAGTCATGGAAACAACCTAGATGCCCGTTGGCAGACAAATGGATAAGAAAGCTATGGTACATATACACAATGGAATATACACAATGGTTGAGTAATATTAGATGCATTTGAATCCGTTTTGATGAGGCGGATGAAACTGGAGCCTATTAGACAGAGTGAAGTAAGTCAGAAAGAAAAACACCAATACAGTATACTAACACATATATATGTAATTTAGAAAGATCGTTAACAATGACCCTATATGTGAGACAGAAAAAGACACACAGATATAAAGAACAGACTTTTGAATTCTGAGAAGGCAACAGTGGTATGATTTGAGAGAATAGCATTTAATCATGTATATTACCATATGAGAAATAGATTGCCAGTCCAGGTTTGATGCATGAGACACAGCGCTCAGTCACGATGCACTGGGATGACCCAGAGGGATGGGATGGGGAGGGAAGTGAGAGATGGAGAACATATGTACAACCACAGCCGATTCATATCAGTGTATGGGAAAAACCACTACAATACTATAAAGTAATTAGCCTCCAATTAATTAATTTACAGAAAAAAAAAGGGCATGGCAACAAAGATGAAGAGAATCACAACAGTCAAAGTGAGTCATGATCATCAAAATGAAAAATACTAGCATTTCCCTAGTGGTCTAGTAGTTGAGTCTATCTGGCAGTGCAGGAGAGACACATTCATCCCCATTCAGAAATTCACACATGCCGCAGAGGAACTAAGCCTGTGCACTATAACCACTTAAGCTAGTGGTCTAGAGCCCTCAAGACACAACTACTTAGCCCAGATGCTGGAACTACTAAGCCCAAGCACCACAACAAAAAGTATCCTCTGCTCACCACAACTAAAGGAACCTCCTGCACAACAAAAACCCAACACAAACAAAAATAAATAATTTTTAAAATGTATATTCAAAACTGAAAGACAGTAATGGATCAGAATCGACTGAGTAACCTACACACCTCTGAGTGCACATTTGTAGTATCTAAATAAATAAAAAAAGCGAACTGGCAAATGATAAATGTGCAAAAGCAACACATAGTGAAGATCAATCCCAGAGAGAAGATCAAGCAAAAATAATCAGGAGGGAAAGGGGAGGCAATTTAATGAGAAGCAGGCTATCTGCCATCCCATCAAGGGTTCTCCCGATAGACTGTTTACTAGTCAAAAAAAAAAAAAAAAATCTACAACAGAAAAATCAGATGCCTTGTAGGAACAAAATTAACCTTCTCCAACCAAGTACAGCCAGATATTGTGTGCCTTTATGATAAGGAGATAACACAAACTATAAACCAATATGGACTATGATAAATAATGTAAATGTAACATGATGAAGTATCAAACTGAAATTGAGAAAAGATTGTATAAATTAACTGATTTGTACTATTAAAACTTTAATTCATGTTAAGACAAGAAAAAGTTCCAGGAGGGGATTCACTGGCAGTCCACTGGTTAAGACTCTGTGCTTCCACTTCAGGAGAAGGTCCAGGTTTGAGTGATCCCTGGTTGGAGAGGTTCCATATGCCATGAAGTACACAAGGTGAGAGGAGAAAAATTAAGGAAAGAAGGAACCCAAATGTGCAAATTTAAAAGAAAGAAAAAAACTAAAGGAAAATGAAGTGGAAATTAAAATAAAAAGGAAGTGTATGATACTGGGCTGAAGAAAGGAAAATTCAGTACAGGACAAAGTTGAGACAGATGACAAAGCTGAAAATAAAACTGCGGCTTTTATATTCTGCCAATGTTAAAATCTTTGATCTAGTTGAATAAGAGGCTATTCTTATTCTTACCAAGAATTCCAGACTATACCACCTACTCAGTTATTTTGAAAAAACTAAGGTATATATATATGTACAAATATACACACATACATATACATGAATATACGTATAGACACATGCACAGTAGTAACATATTACTATGAATAATGATATATGATATGAATAATAATAAAATGAATGATATATCTATTAAAAGTCAAAGAATGCAGAATGATTGATTCTGAATTGTTTGATTTTATACAAACTATGTTTGAGACTAAATGAAAGTCAGTTTCAGTACATGGAGCGGTTAAAAACTGAAATGCAGCTTTACACAGCAGGGAGAAAGTACAGCTTTTAGTGATTCATATACACTGCTGAGTTAAGCCTTGAGAAGCACTAAATTCAAGAAGTTTGTACCTGTACATGCATATACCATTAAGAACAAATTATACTACAACAAAATATGTATTGTTTTGAAATGAAAAGTGAAAACTGACAAACCTACCGCCAATGTTTCTCAACTCTTCGGCTAAGGGCTATTTTTTCTCCCACTTCTGTGCACACAGGATTAGTGAGAACTATTTTACCCAGATCAGCCTTGACAGCACTAACTCTTCCTCCTGTTGAAAGGGATCCTATGTTCACCATGAGCACTTCATTCTTGGACAACTTTTGTACCTGGCGGGGGGTGGGGGTGGGGAAGCAGAAAAAATCCTTAAATAAAGGAAGCGTCTTACAAAGTAAGAATTTACTAAATAACTGCTGTATATAAGCTATGAAGGAAAAAAATTCTGCATTGTACAAGTGTCAAAAAAAACATTTATTATTTAGCACTTACTGAATACAAAAAGGGTCTCCCTAAGTTACTCAGTAAAGCATAGATCAATGAAACAAATTCTGAAGAGACTTAAGACAAAAAGTATGTACCACATTCTTAAAAAGTGTACCAAGATAAGAATAACATAACACACAGTTAAGCAGGATCTGAAGGCCTAATTCCATTCATACATAACTAGGCACTTAAACTTCCTGATCTCTATAAAATTGAGTAACACTTACTACCATAATTATTAGCAATTACACTGCTAAATGGGCTGTCTGCGTAATTCAAACAGTAAAGAATCTGCCTGCAATGTGGGAAACCTGGGTTTGATCCCTGGGTCAGGAAGATACCCTGAAGAGGGGCATGACAACCAACTCCAGCATTCTTGTCTGGAAAATTCCCAGGCCAGAGAAGCCTGTGGGGTATGGTCCACAGAGTTGCAAAGAGTGAGACACAGCTGAGTGACTAACACTTTCACATTGCTAAATAACCTCTTCCAACAATACAAGAGAAGACTCTAGACGTGAACATTACCAGATGGTCAATACTGAAACCAGACTGATCATATTCTTTGCAGTCAAAGACAGAAAAGTTCTATAAAATCAACAAAAAGAAGACCTGCAGCTGATTGTGGCTCAGATCATGAAAACTTATTGCCAAAATGAGACTTAAACTGAAGAAAGTAGGGAAAACCACTAGGCCATTCAGGTATGACCTAAACCCATTTCCTTAAGATTATATAGTGGAAGTGACAAACAGATTCAAGGGATTAGATCAGACAGAGTGCCTGAAGAAACAGACAAAGGTCTGTAACACAGTATAGGAGGTGGTGACTAAAATTATTCCCATGAAAAAGAAATGCAAGAAGGTAAAGTGGTTGTCTGAGGAGATCTTACAAATAGCTGAGAAAAGAAGGGAAAGTCAAACAAGAAACTGAATAGATATATCCATCTGAATGCACAGCTTCAGAAAATAGCGCAGAGAGATAAGAAAAACTTAAATGAACAATGCAAAAACTAGAGGAAACCAAAAGACAGGAAAGACTAGAGACCTCTTCAAGAAAATTTAGAGAGCAAGGAAAAATTCAAGCAAGATGGGCACAATAATGGTCAGAAATGGCAAGAACCTAACAGTAAAAGAAGAGAATAAGACTATATGACAAGAATACACAGAAGAGGGAGGGAGGTCCCATGATGGTTGAGGAATACGATAGGGAGAGCACTTTTTCCCCCAGAGATCCATGAAAAGATCAAATGAACTTGAAGCAACTTCCAGAAAACAAACTCTAAATGCTGGTGGAGAACACCAGGTACCAGAAATAAAAGGTGATCTTTTTAAAAGAAGGTAGGACAAAAGATATAGATGAAAAGAGAGACAAGGGATTTAGGGACAGAGACCTCACCTGGGGAGGGAGTCATGTAGGAGTCTCCACATAATAGGAAACTCTATCACAGAGGGGGTCAGTAAAGAGCTCTGGAATTTCTGAGGGCAACGTAACGGGGGGAAAAAAAATCACCACAGAATTCGCACTGAACCACATTACAAACAGAAATGCAAAAGGCTCACACATTCACTTCGGCCCAAATACAGGAAGGGCTGGGCAAGGCATAGGCTACATTACTGGTCTTTAGGGTAAGGACCAGGCTTGAGTGCCTGGAGGACAATCTGAGGGGGCTAACAAGACACAGCAACCCAATCCCTGGGAACTCCAGAGACAAACAAAAACAAAAGACCTTTCCAGACAGGAGCTCTACATCTCATCGTGACCCCTGGCACAATTACAGAACAAAGGATTGCACCCTAGGGAATACCAAGGAGAGTAAGCTTCCTGCCAATGGCCCTCCCTCTGTCTGGAGGCTGACAGGAAGGTATACCACAGCCAGAGGCATAAGGCAAGGGGCCTCTGCAATCTCAACCCCAGGCTGCCAGTCACTAATCATGTCTTCCTGGGACCCTGTATGGTTCATATCTGCCATGAGTCTTTCAACTTAAGACCAGTTACCCTAAGGAGACACAAGGCACACCTGAGACTAAGCCATTGCAGCACACCCAGAAAACCAGGCTGCTGCAATCAGGAAGGCACACAAGACACACTGCCTATCTGGGTCTGTGTGCTCGTGGCACATCCAGGAATATATGCCTGAGAGGCTTGGACCTGGGAAGTGCACAAAACCAAGGGCTTTCCAAAGAGGGCTTTGCAGAGGACCTGGGAGCCTGAGTAGTGGGGACTGGGGAAGCACACTCCAGTTTGGGCTGCAGCATCCCCCATGTGGTCCATTCATGGTGAGCGCACCTCACACATCCCAGCAGTGTTTGCTTGCACTGTGTTGTGTCACTCTCTGCAACACAATCAAGCAAGCGAGCCTCAATAAAATGGTCACCTCTGCCCCATCAAGTCAGGGCAGAGATTAGACACTGAAAAAACTTAAAAACACAGGAGGCCAAAATAAGCAAAGATGGGGGAACCACCCATAAGTGGCAGATGCAATAGACTGAAACCCAGCAGTTAATCTGAGACTGTGCATCTAAGAGTCAAGAACAGACTTTAAGAACAAGTATAAGCCAGGATAAGGAATTATTTGACACTTAACCTACCCCACACAGCCCACAACAGCTACAGAGAAATTCCTGTACACATTTTACTATCATTTTTAATTAAAATAAAAACAACTTATTATTTCCTTAACTTTCACATTTGTACCCTATAATCTTTCTTTAAAAAGCCCCATTTTTAAACAAACTCCATACAAACATTTTTTTATTTTTAATCAGATTGTTTTGTAGTTTTTATATTATACTTTATTGAGAGTCTAATTTCTATCCTAGTTTTTTAATCTTTGTTTTTTGATATCTGTTATTAATTTTGAGCCTTTAAGGGTCTATTTTGTAGTATCCATTTCCACTTAGGCATTCAACCGCTGTCTTGATTGCTCTCTCTTCCTTTTCTCGACCTGGTCACTTCTATCTCCCTCTTCCCTCTTCTCTACCTAACTCTGTGAATGTCTCTGGGGTATTCCTGGCTGTGGAGAGTTGTTTCAACATTAACCTTGGGGTTTTGTCTTTAGTGCTCTGAGAACAGAAAAGCATTAATGCTACTGTAGGAGGGTGACTCAAACAGAGGTGGAGGCTCAACTCCAGAACTTTAGACCATTATAGAACTTCTGACCCCAGGGAACATTAATAGACAAGAGCTCACCACCCAAAATTCTCCATGCCTACACTAAAACTAAGCTTCACCAAAGAACCAGAAAGTTCCAATGCAAATTCCAATAGAGCAAGTTGCAATACAAGATATCTCACACACCATATCAAATCCACAGACACAACAAAACTCACTACTGGACACTTCCTTGCCCTACAAAGAGACAATGTCCAGCTCCATTCACCAGAACGCAAAAAAAACAAGTTCCCCCAAGCAGGAAACCTTCACAAGCAAAAGTCCAACCCCACACAGAGGATCCAACCCCACCCACAAGTAAGAGGAAATACAACCCTCCAGCCTGCAGAAAGAAGACCCCAGACACAGCAAACTAAACAAAATAAGAAGGCAGAAAAATATCTACTAGGTGAAAGAACATGATAAAAATGAACCAAACCAAACAAAAGAGGAGAAAAGGAGTTTACTTGAAAAAGAATTCAGAACAATGACAGTAAAGGTACTCCAAATCTTGAAAACAAAATGGAGTTACAGACTATAGACTCATATTAAGAAGATGCAAGAAATGTTTAACAAGGACCTAGAAGAAATAAAGAACAGTCAATCAGTAATGAACAATAAAAAAACCAATTAAAACACCCTGGAAGGAACCAACAGTAGAGTAACTGAGGCAAAAGAAAGGATGAGTGAGCTAGAAGATACAATGGTGGAAATAAATGAAGCAGAGCAGAAAAAAGAATATAAAGAAATGAGGAAGAAATGTCTCAGACCTCTGAGACAATGTTAAACTCCCCAACATTAGAATCATAGGGTCCCAGAAGAAGAAGACAAAAGGAAAGGGCATGAGAAAGTATTCAAAAAGATAATAGAAAACTTTCCTAAAATTGGGAAGGAAACAGACAACCAAGTCCAAAGAGCCCAGAGAGTCCCATACAAGATAAAATCCTAGGCAAAACATACCAAGACATATATTAATCAAACTAACAAAAATTAAACATAAAGAACAAATATTAAAAGCAGCAAGGGAAAAGCAACAAAAAACATACTAGTGGATCCCCATAAGGATAACATCTGATCTTTCAACAGAAACTCTGCAGGTTAGAGGGAATGACAATATATACTTAAAGAGATGAAAGGGGAAAACCACACCCCAAATTACTCTACCCAGCAAGAATCTCTTTCAGATTCAAAGGGAAAATCAAAAGCTTTATAGACAAGCAAAAGCTGAGCGAATTCAACACCACCAAATTAATCCTTCAGCACATGCTAAAGGATCTTGTCTAGACAAAAATTTTTACAGTTTCTAAAAAAGAACTCCAAACAGTAAAGTAAATGCTAATGGGAACATATTTCTCAATAATTACTTTGAATGTAAATGGATAAAACACTCCAATCAAAAGACAAAGACTGGCCAAATGGATATAAAAACAAACCCCCTGTATACGCTGTCTACAAGAGACCCATTTCAAACCTAGGTACACATACAGGCCAAAAGTCAGAGGATGGAAAAAGATATTTCATGAAATGGAGTTTAAAAAAAAGCAGGAATAGCAACACTCAGAGGTTAAAATAAAGGCCATTACAAAACACAAAGGAGAACACTACATAATGATCACGAGATCAATCAGAAGAAGATAAAACAATTATAAATATATATGCACCCAACATAAAGAGCACCTCAATACATAAGGCAAATACCAACAACTATTAAAGAGGAAACTGATAGTAATGCAATAAAGTGGGGGGCTTTAAACCATACTCACACCAAGGGACAGAATATCTGACCTAAAAATCAACAAGGAAACAAATTTTAAATAATACACTGGAGCCATGAGAAATAATATCCACCAAGGATTTCACCCAAAAACAATGTATTTCACTTTCTTCTCCAGTGCACATGGATCATTCTCCAGGAGATCACATTCTGGGCCACAAAATAAGGCTTGGTAAATCTTTAAAAACTGAAGTTATTTCAAGAATCTTTTCAGATCACAATGCTTAAGATTAGATATCAATCACAGGGGAAAAAAAAAATCTGTAAGACACACACAAATGGAGACAAAACAACACCCTTCTAAATTACCAAAAGATCATGGAAGAAATCAGAAAGGAAATCAAAATATGCACAGAAACAAATGATGAAAACACAAAAATCAAAAATACAGGATTCAGGGAAAGCAGTGCTAAGAGGCAAATTCAGAGCAAAACAAATAAAATGCTTAGGAATAAATTTACCTAAAGAAACTGAAGATCTATAGAGAGGAGACTATAAAACACAGATGAAAGAAATCAAAGATGACAGAAACAGATGGAGAAATACACCATGTTCTTGGATTGCAAGAATCAAAACAGTGAAAATGAGTATACTCCCCAAGCATTTTATTCCTTTTATTACAATGTTGAATGGGGTTGTTTCCTTAATTTCTCTTTCTGGTTTTTCTTTTTTTTTTCTTTCTGATTTTTCATTGTTAGCATATTCCATGCAATCCCTATCAAACTACCAATTGTATTTTTCAGAGAACTGGAACAAATAATTTCACAATTTATGGAAATACAAAAGACTCCAAATAGCAAAGCAATCTTGAGAAGGAGGAATCAACCTTCCTAACTACAGACTATACTACAAAGCTACAGTATCAACACAGTTTGGTACTGACACAAAGACAAAAATATAGATCAACAGAACAAAACAGAATGCTCAGAAATAAATCTATGCACCTATGGACACTGTCTCTTTGACAAATGAGGCAAAAATATACAATGCAGAAAAGATAAGTCTCTTCAACAAGTGGTGCTGGGAAAACTGTCAACTACATATAAAAGAATGAAATTAGAACAGTTTCTAACACCATACACAAAAATAAAGTCAAAGTGGCTTAAATACCTCAATATAAGATCAGAAACTTTAAAACTTCAAGGGGAAAAATAAAGACATAACACTCTTCATCTAAGTCACCACACTTTCTATGACCCACCTCCCAGAGTAATGGACAGAAAAACAAAAACAAACAAACTGCACCTGATTAAAAGCTTCTGCACAATAAACGAAACTATAAGCAAGGTATAAAGACAGCCTTCTGAATGGCAGAAAATAACAGCAAATGAAACAACTGACAAAGAATTAATACCCAAAATATACAAGCAGCTTATGCAGCTCATTACCAGAAATATGAACAACTCAATAAAAAAGTGGGCAAAAGACCCACATGGACATTTCTCCAAAGAAGATACACAGACGACTAAAGAATTTTTGAAAAGATACTCACCTTCACTCATTATTAGAGAAATGCAAGTCAAAACCACAATGAAGTATCATCTCACACTAGTCAGAATAGCCGTCATCAAAAAGTCTACAAATGATAAATGCTGGAAAGGGTGTGGAGAAAAGGGAACCCTCTTACACTGTTGATACAAATGCAAACTGGTACAGCCACTATGGATAGTACTGTGGAGATTCTTGAAAATCTGGGAACAGAACTGCCATATGATCCAGTATTCCCGTTGCTGGTTACATTTCAAGGAAAGCAGAACTGAAAGAGACACATGTACCCCAATGTTCACTGCAGCAGTGTTTACAACAGCTAGGACATGGAATCAACTAAGCTGTCCATCAGCAGATGAATAAGGAAGTTGTACATATACACAAAGGAATATTACCCAGTTATATAAACGTACCCATTTAAATCAGTTTTAATGAGATGGATGCACCTGAAGGCTATTATTCAGAGTGAAGTTAAGTCAGAAAGAAAAAGTCATATACTGTATTTTAACACAAATACATGGAATTTAGAAAGATAGTACTGACCATCTTATTTGCAGGGCACCAAAGGAACACAGGTATAAACAACAAACTTTGGGACTCTATGGGAGAAGGTGAGAATGGGATTTGAGATGATAGCATTGAAGCATATATATTATTACATGTAAAACAGACGATCAGTGCAAGTTCGAGGCAGCAAGCAGTGCACACAAAGCTGATGCTCTGGGACAACCCCGAAGGACAGATTGTGGAGCGAAGAGGGAGGGCAGTTCAGGATGAAGAGAACATATATACCTGTGACTGATTCACACTGATGTAGGGCAAAAATCATCACACACATACACAAAAGAACATATGGACAAAGTATACAATTAAGGTCTTAATGATCCAGATAACCACAACAGTATGGTCACTCACCTAGAGCCAGATATCCTTGAGTGTGAAGACAAGTGGACCTTAGGAAAAACTACCATGAACAAAGTTAGTGGAGGTGATACAATTCCAACTGAGCTAATGCAAATCCTAAATGATGATGCTGTTAAAGTGCTGCACTCAATACACCTGCAAATTTGGAAAACTCAGCGGTACCCTGGGACTGGGAAACATAATGTTCATTCTCATCCCAGAGTCAGGCATTTCCAAAGTATGTTCCAATTCCAGTACAATTGAGCTCATTTCACAAACTAGAAAAGTAATGCACAAAATCCCTCAAGCCAGGTTTCAGAAGTACGTGAACTGAGAACTTCCAAATGTACAATCTGGATTTAGAAAACCAGAGATCAAATTGCCAACATCCACTGGGTCATAGAAAAGGCAAAAGAATTTCAGAAAATCATCTGCTTCACTGACTAACGTATTGCCCTTACCTATGTGGATCATAGCAAACTGGAAAACTTTTAAGAGGGCAATACTTGCCTCCTGCAAAGCCTGTATGCAGGTCAAGAAGCAACAGAACCAATCATGGAACAACAACTGGTTCCAAACTGGGAAAGAAATAAGTCTAACACCCTGCTTATTTATAAAATGCAGGGCTGGATGAATCACAATCTGGAATCAAGACTGCTGGGAAAAATATCAACAACCTCACATACGTAGATGATACCACTCTAATGGTAGAAAGTGAAGCCAACTAAAGTCTCTTGATGTGGATCAAAGAGAAGAATAAAAAAGCTAGCTTGAAACTCAATGTTCAAAACACTAAGATCCTGACATCCAGTCCCATTGCTGCTGCTGCTAAGTCACCTCAGTCACGCCCGACTCTGTGCGACCCCATAGACAGCAGCCCACCAGGCTCCCCAGTCCCTGGGATTCTCCAAGCAAGAACAATGGAATGGGTCACCATTTCCTTCTCCAATGCATGAAAGTGAAAAGTAAAAAATGAAGTCGCTCAGTCATGTCCCACTCTGAGTGACCCCACGGACAGCAGCCTACCAGGCTCGTCCATCCATGGGATTTTCCTGACAAGAGTACTGGAGTGGGGTGCCATTGCTTTCTCCACCAATCCCATTACTTCACACCAAATAGGAAGGGAAAAAAGGGAAACGACAGATTTTCTTTTCTTGAGTTCCAAAATCACTACAGATGGTGACTAAAGCCAGAAAATTAAAAGATAGTCACTCCTAGAAGAAAAGCTACAAAAAACCTAGAGAGCATTATTAAAAAACAGAGACATCAGTTCGTTAATAAATGCCAATATAGTCAAAAGCTAGTTTTTCTAGAAGTCATGTACAGGTGTATGTGTTGAACATAAAGAAAACTGAGTGCCAAAAAATTGAGGCTTTCAAACTGTGGTATTGCAAAAAACCCTTGAGAGTCCCTTGAACTGCAAGATCAAACTAGTCAATACTAAAGGAAACCAACCTGAATATTCATTGGAAGTACATACTGAAGCTGAAGCTCCAATATTTTGGATACCTGATGAAAAGAGCCAAGTCACTGAAAAAGGCCAGATACTAGTGAAGATTTAAGGCAGGAGAAGGAGGGGATAGAGTAGAAGGTTACATGGCATGACCAACTCAACTGACCTGAGTTAGAGCAAACTCCAAGAGTGTGAAGGACCGGGAATCCTGGTTTGCTGCAGTCCTTGGGGTCACAAAGAGTTGGACATGACTTATCATCTGAACAACATACGGCCTACTGATGCTCCTACCGTCAAAATTCACACCAATGCTTTTTTTATATATAATTTTATTTATTTGTGGAGCTGCTGGGTCTTTTTTGTTGTGCAGGCTTTTTGTAGTTGCGGCCAGCAGGGATTACTCTCTAGTTTTGGTGTGTGGGCTTCTCCTTACGGTAGCTTCTCCTGCTATAGAGTAAAGTCTAGGTGGGCAGTCTTCAACAGTTGTGGCATGTAGGCAGAGGAGTTGTGGTGAGATTACCTGCTCCCACAGCATATAGTATCTTCCCAGATCAGGGATCAAACCTGTTGTCCCTTGCACCGGCAGGCAGATTCTTTACCACTGAGCCATCAGGGAAACACTTACACTTGTTTTTAAGGCCTTCATGTTTCATTTAGTCAGACTGTAAAAAATAGAAATACTAAAACGAACTCTAAAAAGGACTTTATGATCATATACAGAATTTTAAATACTGTACGGGAAGACTATATTCAATCTAAGATTGCATACTTCAAAGCAAAGTATAGGAACAGCTCTCTGTGCTATACAGCAGCTTCCCCCTAGCTACTATTTTAAGCGCTCAAACAACAAATACTAAAGCCTAAAGAAAAGCTAGAGAACAGAATCTAACAGTGATAACATGATACAAAGACTTAACTACTATAAAAAACCCCCAAAAAACTTCTAAAAAACCCAGTGTTAAAAACCTAACAGAGTACTCTATATCACTCTTCTGCTGCTTATTTCTCTGAGCTTATTGTATCTTTAAGATCTTTTAATGTCAAAACATGTGTTACATATCATTCCTTTTAAAATGTCATTTTCCTGTAGTTTAAAATGACAACTTTAAAATGAAACTGCTTCAACACTGAACACTTAAAATATGTTACAAATTTATACTCTCTCAGAAAGTTTAAGTACTTATTTCTCTGTATCTCTGCCAACAAAGTCTGACTCTTCTTTTACAAAAAGTCACATGTTTTCTGCCTGTAAAATTCCACGGACAGAGGAGCCGTGAAATTCCACGGACAGAGGAGCCGTGTAGGATGCAGTCCACTGGGTCACAAAGAGTCAGACATGCCTGAGCACGCACACTAGAAATATTAAGTATTTATAATATGGGCACAAACACTTTTTCCATTAAATAACAAAACAAAATTCTGGCTTGGTTAATGGCTGGTTGGTACACAGAAACTTCCAAATTATTCACTTCCCAACACTTTTTTGTGTAATTATACTGTCACTGTAAGAAATGAACAAAATGGTTGCAACAGCATGCTTTGTCTGTGCTTCTGAATTACAAAAAGCACTTACCTTTGCTGCTTTCTTGTCTCCTTCTGTGCGTACACCAAGAAGTCGTCTAAGTAGAAAATAGGAAATTTCCAATTCTGTGAAAATCTCTGGTAAAGCTCCAACTGCACCAAGCACCTGCCCCACCATTCTGTCAGCCCGGCACAAAGTGGGGTCAATTTTTGTTCCAACTCCTAAGATATAAAAAAAATACATATTCCAATTTGCTATCTTTTAAAACATTTGCAAAGGTAAAGGTAGTTATACCAGTACAACTTCAATCTACACATTCTAATCCAATTAACTCACAACATGTAACAACTACATAATCAAAATCCCATATATTTCTAATTAAAATCCCTGCTTTATCTATAAATACAAGGACAATGAAAAAAAAGGGTTGGTAGAAATTAAAGAATTTTTTTAAAGTTCGATTTAAACTATAAAGGTAAACAAATCTCATGTAATAAGATATTGTCTTAATTAAGTTTGAGAATTACAAAGTTTATGATGATTATTGCTTAGTCACTCAATTGTGTCTGATTCTCTCTGATTCCATGGACTGTATATAGCCACTAGTATCTTCTGTTCATGGGATTTCGCAGGTAAGAATACTGGACTGGGTTGTCATTTCCTTTACCAAGGGATCTTCCTGACCCAGGGATCGAACCCATGTCTCCTGCATTGGCAGGCAGATTCTTTATCACTGAGCCACCAGGGACATTACTTTGCAGAAATACAATACATAATTGTTAATGCTGGTTGGCAGGTATACAGGGTTCTCATTATACTATTCTGTTTGTACACCGATGCAATCAAGTTACAGAAAATCTCATCTTCTGTCGTCCCCTTTTCTTTCTTCAATCCTTCCCAGCACAGGGTCTTTTCTAATGAGTCAGCTCTTTGTGTGAGGTGGCCAAAGTACTAGAGTTTCAGCTTCAACATTAGTCCTTCCAATGAACACCCAGGACTGATCTCCTTTAGGATGGAATGGTTGGATCTCCTTGCAGTCCAGGGCACTCTCAGGAGTCTTCTCCAACACCACAATTCAAAAGCATCAATTCTTTGGCACTCGGATTTCTTTATAGTCCAACTATCACATCCAAATATGACCAATGGAAAAACCACAGCCTTGACTATACCAACCTTTGTTGGCAAGCACTGTCTCTGGTTTTTAAAGTGCTTTCTAGTTTGGTCACAGCTTTTCTTCCAAGGAGCAAGTGTCTTTTAATTTCATGGCTGCAGTCAGCATCTGCAGTGATTTTGGAGCCCAAGAAAATAAAGAGTCACCGTTTCCACAGTGCTTCCCCACCTATTTGCCAAGAAGTGATTGGACCGGATGCCATGAATAGTGTGAATCTGACCAGTTTAAGTAAGGGTGTATTACATTTAATATTAAATCATTAAACTTTGTTATTTAACTTATCCTATTCAATAAACTGAATAAATTGGGCTTCACTGGTAGCTCACTGGAAAACAATCCTGCAATGTAGGAGACCTGAATTCAACTACTGGGTTGGGAAGATCCCCTCAAGGAGGGCATTACATCCCACTCTAGTATTCTTGCCTGGAGAATCCCCATGGACAAAGGATCCTGGGGGACTACAGTCCATGGAGTCACAAACATTTGGACACAACTGAGTGACCAAGCATAGCACAGTCAATAAATTAAAAGTATTTTGTGTTTTTTCTTTACTACATGTAACTGATTTAATGCTGTGTTGATTCCTGTTGTACAACATGAATCAGCTTTACGTATACATAAGTTTCTCCCTCTTGAGTTGCCCTCCCCCCCACCACTCCACCCCTCTAGGTCATCACAGAGCACCAAGCTGAGCACCCTGTGCTCTAGAGCAGTTTCCTATAGCAATTAAAATGTATTCTTTACATATAAAACCCCTGCCCCCACAAAGAGAGTACAACTTAAGGAATTTTAGTTTCTTAACAAGGGATTAATCAAGGCCTACAGCAGAGAAATTCCTGAGTCCTAACCACTGGACCACCAAAAAATCCCCTACAAGTTCTTTTTAACAAACAAGAAATTGTTATATACTACAGTGAACAATTCAATTATGTGTATACCTGTGCATCCCACTCCTTCGTATTCACTTAAAATACCTAATCAGAGATACAGACTCAGTGTATTTCACACAAAAGTGACATGAACTGCTATCAGAAGCCTACAGATGTTAAGTGAAATCCTTACCAATAAGACCACCTGGAGCAGCATACTGAAGATCATTGTGTTCCGCAAAAAGTGATACAATTTTGGAAAAGATTGGTTTACACATGAGTTTTCCTTCACTATCTTTGGAAACAATACCAGGTCTGACTTCTATTTCCTGGCTCACCTGAAACATTGAATTACAAACATATGTGGGACAAGATAATTACCTTTACATGTTAAGAGTCCTACCTAGTACATCTCTAAACGCAACCACCATTCAGTTACTACCCAGCTTTATAACACATGCATGATTTAAAGACATATTAAAAATAGTAAACAGTAAATAAAACAATGTGTTTTAAACTTAATTTTGAAATTTTGTTTTTACCATCTTTAAAATTTCCTCTAGTTAAGAAAAGTTCAAAATTAAGTTTACCTTTAACACTCCTTTTAAAATACTACCACCAGCCACACCACCTTTAAGATCATTAACTTCACAGCCAGGTTTGTTGACATCAAAGGACCTAATAACTGGGAAGAGGAAAAGAAAAAAAGGAAATAACCCATAAAGTTCATCCTGTTAAGTCAAATCAGATGCTTATTCATGTTAACTTTGTTGAGTGTGTGTCTGTTCAGAAGTACCTAAGATGTACACCTCAGAGTTGAGTTTGTGGGCAAATATCATTATTTCAAATTGTGTTATGGTCTTAACTATTGGAAAAGTGAAAATAAGTCAATCAGTTAAGTGACATGTTGAAGCTCTATTTATACTATGGAATTAAACAACTATTACAAAGGAAAGACAAATAAATACACAGATAAAATTAAGTGAAGGGTTGATTATTCTGGGCTAAAGTGTGGCCTCTTTCCCTGCAATTCATGCTAAATCCCTAACCTTTCAACTCAGTACCTCAGAATCTGATTGTATTTGAAGACAAGGCCTTCAGAGGGGTAATTCAGGTAAAATTAGGTCATTGAGTGGGCTCCAACCCAGTCTGACTCATGTCCTTATGAAAATAGAGAATCTGGACAAAGAGGTAGCAAGGATGCACACATAGAGAGGAAAAATTGTGTGACAAAAGTCACCATCTGGCCATGTGCAAATCAAAGAGGAGAGGCCTCCATAGGAAGAAAATCTAGAAGGACCTTAATGTCACATTTCTGGCCCATGTATATGTGAGAAGTAAATCCATTATGTGATGTTTTATTATGGCAGCCCTACCAAACCATTACAGTGATCCTCACATACAATTAAAAAAAGAAGTAGCTATGAAATTCATTTCCAGAGTATAATCCTCCAGTCATTAAACAACTATATATGCACCTAGGTTTATATAATGATGCGAACAAAAAGACGTTTGGAAATACACGTTATCAGTGCTATGAGGCTTAATTCTTCTCTCATATACCTTTACATTAGAACTTATGTGACAAAAGCCTATTTTTAAAACTACAAAATAATTCTAGGACTATATTAACTTACAAAAAGTGGCACTTATCAAACAGCATGCTTCATAATCACTCAAAAGAACATTCTCCATAAAACATACAGGATGCCCAGAGGAATGTACAGAAAGGTTCAAGTTTTCTGCGAACTTGTTTACAAAAAACACAACCTTAATGTAATCATTAGTACTGGTACTATAAAATTAAGGCAAAGATAACATGAAAATCTTCATTAACAGTATGCTAAAATAATTTGTACAGAGGTTCTATTTACCTGCTCCTGTTTAAAACACTATCTCTATATAAAAGAACACTGGCATTACTCTAACACTATATTATTCTAATCCAGATTACCAAATAAAAATTAATGTTTCTATTTCATTCATGATTCTGTTCTTCAATCTAGCACTGCCAACACAATCTTAGAATCGATCTCTCTAATACATAAAACTTTAAAATTCACTCCATTGACTTATATGTGTATATATACATATACATATATATGACATATTTATGTGTGTGTGTGTGTATATATGTTGCCTGTGGTATACATAAACTCATTCCCTATGTTAAAATTCAAAAATGCACACAAACATTCTAATTTATCATTACCTCTGTGCCCTTAAAAGTAAATCAACAATGCAGAAAAACTCAGTCAACAGTTAAAGGCTAACAGCTTAAGTCCTTACCAATAAGTCGGGGTTCTGAAGTAAAGTCTCTAAGAGGTACTGGAATTTTCTTAACAATATATTCACAAACAACTTCAATATTATATTTTAGTTGAGCAGAAATTGGAATAATAGGAGCTCCTTCTGCTACTGTACCTATATGACAAAATTCAGAAAGATCAAAATTCATCAGTATTTCAAAATTTGCTCCACAAATTACTAAAGAGAACTAAAAACAGATATCCAGACATCATAAACAGATGTCAGCAAAATATGGAAAGCTACCATCCTGTTAGAAAAGCATAATATTTTGTTTTTCTAATTAAATGCCAAAGAAGAAGTCAACAGAATAGACCAAATACAGAATTTACAGGTATAACTTTTATCACATAATCTGGCTAATAAAGGTAGACCATCTAACAGGTAAAAGAGTCAAATGTAAAAAATAATATGCATTATGTCTTGCCCCACATAGAAACAATATGTTTTGGAGAAAAGAACATTATAGATTAAAGAAATGATTTGTCACTTGCAGCACTACAAAGAGATTCTTAAAAAGAGTGTGTGAATAATCAGAAAACAGACTAACATATATATATCATTTTACTATCACTGGGAAAGAATTAAAAAAACAATGCATTGGCCCTTACTCTGAAAACACATATACTAAGATTAGAATTATATAGACTATACTAGCATGATTTCAATGCAAGGATGGCATACAAATATCAGCTCTTACATATTTTCACTACTATGATATGAAGTTGACCAACAGTCATTTTTAAATAAAATAAAAGTAATGTGCTGCCATTTGGAAGAAACCCAACTGGTAATATTCACAGACTATTACCTTTTTCCTATCTATCATGCAAGTCAAACTCTAAGAACAAACTCAAATAAATTTCATTGCTTCTATAAACTGGCTAAAATTAAGTATTTAGTAGTATAGAGAAACAGGAATTAGAAACCATAGATTCATTTTTGATGACTAAATGTTTATCTTAAAATTTAATTCATATAATATTATTAAAAATTATTAAATATTACAGTGCCTTACCTTGTACAAATGCAAGGATCTGTTCATACTGTTCTTTAGCCTGACTTTCTTTTACCAAATCAATTTTATTTTGCAAAATCAAAATATGCTTCAGTTTCATAATTTCTATGGCAGCCAGGTGTTCAGAAGTCTGAGGCTGAGGACAGGATTCATTACCAGCTAAGGAGATTATGAAGAATTAAAACACAAAAAAGATGTGTGATCAGAGTTAATTCACAAGTTTAAACCCGACATCTGACTGCCCTGGATCCCCTCATCTTTTAACTCCTATTCCTGACCTTACAAACAATACTTTAAATCAACTAATTTGATTTCCTTCATGCTATACTTAGGTATTACATATACCTTCTAGTTCTATATAGTCTGCAGCATACTCTGGCCAGTGCAGCTCCAGAATAGTTAAAAGTAGCAAAGTTGCAAAATGCAGTCTATGAACTGTAATCAACCAACCATAAATGGAGACAACCACAAAGATGTTCAATGATGCCCATATCTGGCATTCACACCCTTGAGAAATGCTTCCCTTTAAATGTGGGACAGACCTAAAGAAGAGAATATGGCAAAAGGAATGGAACAATACTTCTCAGCTTACAAAGACAGTGATTTCCAACCTGGAGGCTGTTTGTTTCCTCAACACAATTATCCAGTCACAAGGACAGATGGGAAGGTTATGTTGGATCACATGAGGCAAAATGAAGGCTTGACAATATATTATTAAAAAGTATATTTTGTCTAGTATCCTAATGATCATTTCCCTTTGATTGTGATATTTAGTCGCTTTGTCCCATACTTATTCTGCAGGCTTGTTGAAAAGCACAGTCTTATTTAAATGGAGTTCTTATTTCCACAGTCTTCCACCATAAATCACATGGTTGCTCTTTTTGGCATGGCCACCCTCTTTAAGGGTATCAGGTGTAGCAATCTTACTCTTTAACATTAGATGTAGTCAACTCCTGCCCTGAATAAGGACACTTCTGTCAGAAATGACACAGCTTATAGTCAAGAGGCCCAAATGCAAGGACTAAACCTTTTTTGGGTGAAAGCTAAATGCTTTTGATATAAGACTGTCTTTATCTGGCTGGCTTCTGCCCTTTGTACCCTTCCTCTCACTGAAATTAATTTTGCACCTTTCCCTATAAGAAACTGTAATTTTAATTCAAAAACTCACCTTTCACTGAGATTTTTTAAAACTCTAGTAAGTTATCAAACTTAAGGATGATTTAGAGAACTCCCTGAATTCGTACCCTGGGTATCAGAAACAAAAGTGATCTTCTTTGGAGACAATGCCCTTTAACTTTATATTTGACCCTTAAAATTCACCTTAAGAGCTCACAAAAGCAAGCATAACTCCAGTTCTGAGAACATTCACACAGCGCTTGACTTCAGTATTTCACATGACTGTGCATGTTTAAAAAGTCCATTATGTCAATACTGCACTGAATAGCTCAGAGCCATTTATAAAATACCTTCTCCCTGCCCCCAACATACTACTATTTTAAAAATTCTAAAAAGACAGTAGGAATAATGCATTGTCTTAAAAAAAACTTTTCCCAACACTATTCTTAGAATTCTCAAGATAACAGCCCCAGTACAACTTGGCTTACTATTTATGATAGCTGGTAAGCACTCATCTATACTAATTTGTATAATCTACTATTCTCCATTATGGGCATGAGAGACTCTACCTCCCCTTTAAATATTCCATGCTGAATGGATGCCACACTTATTTGTGAAACCAATTCTAATGTTACATACCTATTAACAGAAGAGCTGCATCCATCACTGCTGCACCATTCAGCATAGTAGCCATCAAAATATCATGGCCAGGACAGTCAACAAAGGAAACATGTCTAATAATCAAGAATTAATAACCAGCTTTAATATCAACTTGTACTTAAACATCCATAGACTTCTAATAGCTAAACTATTTTGAAAGAAATTAATCCTGCTACAGAGTAGCTATACATCATGATGCTTCCAAAAAGTTTGAAATGACACTACTATCTTTGAAATTAAAATGACTAAAGACCTATTACAAAATAGATAAAATTAGCTATATGCAGATATAACTTAACCAAAGGTTAGGGTCCAATCAGCCTGAGCTATGTCCCAAGGTGAAAAAGACACTGACATTATAGAATGCATAATGGGAATAATAAACTAACAACAATAATAAACTAGGAATATTCTGGATTTAAAGTCAAACCATGAATTATAGGAAATGTGCTTATTTGCCTGCAAATATAATCTCCATACCTTTAGACTATTGTCTTCTGTAGCTCTAATGGTAAAGAACCTGCCTACAATGCAGAAGACCTGGGTTTGATCCCTGGGTTGGGAAGATCCCTTGAGGAAGGGAATGACAACCCACTTCATTATCTTGCCTAGAGAATTCCATGAAAAGACAATGGGGTCACAGAGTTGGACATGACTGAGCAACTAACACATTCTACTTTGATCAACTGTTTTCAACTGCTGAGTTGAGATTATTTGTTCTAGTCCCTTCTGGACATGTTGTCTGCAAACATTATCTCTGGGTCAGTAAAAGCCTTCTGACCCTTGCAACAGATCTTTTGCAGAGCAATTACTTTTAATTCTAATGTACTGCAACTTACCAATTTTTCCCCCCATGGAATGCAACATGCCATATCTTAAAAGATCAGAGTAAATCCCAAGTTCTAAACTTTTTTTGCCTACATTTTCTCTTAAAGGTTTCTTATAGTTTTATCCTATCCATTTAATACTCAAATGTGGCTATATTTCAGGTTATGTACTCAAAATAGATGAGCTCACACTAATGTTCAAAGACAATATACATTTTGAATGCAAGGTATTACATTTAAAACCAGGCTTTTTTTTTTTTTTTGCCTTTAAACAGATGCTCCATCACCTGTTTGTTGAATACGCTATTCTGTTCTGCACAAGTCCTTCCACACGTTTGCCAAAATTCAGCTGGGAAATATTGGAAGGGGTCTAATTCTCCGTTTCCTAACTTTGCTGGGATTTTGATAAAAGCTGCATTAAACTTGTGTATTGGTTGAGCTTTCAATCCATGCGCAGATTATATTTAGATTTTCCTCAACTTCTTTCAACGCTGTGTAATTTTCACAGATTTTAGCTTATATGCTCGTAAGAGGTATTTCCCCTTACTTTTCCTCTTGTGTAATATCTTTCTGGTTCTGATAAATGGTAAAGTTTTCCTCATAGAATGATGAAGTATTTCTTCTAAAGCAATGGTGTTTTATATCTAAAGTATTTCATCTTTTAGAGACTTTAGTAGTTTAAATTTGGGTGGGTATGTAAGTGTTCATTGCTAGTACACTGAATATACAGTGAGCTACTGTGTCATGACCTTGTAAGTTTAAACCCTATTTATGAAGCAACACTTCTTTCTGATCTGTATGCCTGATATTATCTTTCTTAAAATAGTATATATACAAACAAAAAAACTTTGCTGGTATTTTGATAGTATTAACATAAGCCCATACAGCAATTTGAGCAATTTGATTAGGTTTATATTAATTACAGAAATTCAATCAACAAATAACCTCTGCCAGCAGAAAGCACCAGACCTAAATGGGTTCACTGGGTATATTCTAACAAACATTTAAGAATGATATTATACTGATTCCCTGCTGGATCTTTAAGGAGATAGCAGCAAATGAAATACTTCCTCATTTTATGAGGCACACATGACTCTATACTTAAACCAAACAAAGGCACTGCAAGGAAGGAAAACTACAAGAAAATTTCTCATGAACATACATACAAAAATCTTCAACACAATATTAGCAAATTTAATCCAACAATATCCCCATGTGGGATTTAACTAAGGTATACAAGGCTGATTCAATACCTGACAAACCATTAATGGCTTCCATTACATTAGGTTAAAGGAAGATCACATAATCATATCAAGAAATGCATAAAAAGCATAAATCCATTTGAAAACCCTTACCAAACTAGGAACAGATGATAATCTCAAATAAAAAGTATCTACAAAAACCCTACAACTAATGTCATACTTGACGGTTAAGAAATTCAATACTCTTTACTAAGAAAAGGATAAAGCAAAAATGTCCCTTTTTCTCCATACTTTTGAACACAATAATGGAGTCCCAGCTTATATAACAAAAATCTGAAAATGAAATAAAAGATATACAGATTAGAAATGCAGATATAAAATTGTCTTTGTAGATAACATGATTGCCTATGCAGAAGAACTGCTAAAGGCAACAAAAAAACTCCCAAAACTAATGAGTGATAAGTCTGTAGATTCAGTTAACTTAAACAAGTCAATCACTTTCCTAAATGGCTGCAATGAACAAGTGGAATGTGAAATTAAAAACACAAACCATTTATATTTTCACCCCTAAAAAGAAAAATGCTTAGGTATAAATCTAAGAAATATGTGTAAGATCTGTATGAGGAAGACTAAAAAATTCTGATGAATGAAGCCAAAAAATTAAACACAGATCCCATGCAATGAATAGGAAAACTCAATACCATCAATCACAATGGTAGTTCTTCTGACTAATCTAAAGATATAATGCAATCTGAATTAAAGTCCCAGCAAGTCATTTTATGAATATCAAACTGATTCTAAAGCTTACAATGCTTCCTGGTGACTCAGTAGTAAAGAATTATCCTGCAAATTCAGGAGACGTGGGCTTGATCTCTGGCCCAGAAAGATAGTACATGCCACAGAGCAACTAAGCATGGGCAAACAACTACTAAGACTATGCTCCAGAGTCTTTGAACCACAACTACACAAACCACAACAACTGAAGTCTGTGCTCCACAAAAGTCACCGCAATAAGAAGCCTAAGCACCAAAACAAACAGCAGGCCCTGCTCACAGCAAGTAGAGAAAAGCCCATGCTGCAACAAAGACCCAACACAAACAAAAATTTAGAAAATAAAAGTTTATATGCAGAGGTGAGTCTCAGAAAAGCCAACAGTACTCAATGACAGTAACAATATCAGAGGACATAAGCCCACTTCAAGACTTAGTATAAAGATATAGTAATCAAGACATTGTAGTATTTGAAAAACAAATGTTAACAGAACTAAAACCCAAGAAATAAACTTGTACTGAGTTAATTGATCTCTTAAAGAGATGTAAAGGCAAAGACAGTCTTTTTAACAAACAGTGCTTTAAGAACTGACATCCACATGTTACAAAAAGTAATACATCCAGGCAGAGATCTTGTACTTGGTACAAAAATTAGCTCAAAAAAAAGATCATAAAACTAAAACTCCTACAAGAAAACACTGGAGAATACATAGATGACCTTGAATGCAATCACTTTTCAGGCACAATACCAAAACCACAGAGGAAAAGAACTGATACACTGCTCTTCCTCAAAATTTGAAATTTCTGAGAATTTGATGGTAGTCCAATGATCAGCAGGACTCAGCAGACTGCACAGGTTCAATCCTTGATTGGGGAACTAAAATCCTACAAGGTGTAAGGCAAGGACCGCCCCCCAACCCCCCACCAAAAAAAATTTTTTAACTTACAAATTTTTCCTCTGTAAAGATATTATCAAGAGAATAAAAAAAGACAAGCCAAGTAGCAGAAGATATTTTCAAAAGACATATCAGAAAATGAACTACCACCTAAAGTGTACAGGTAACTCTTAAAAATCAAAATATTGAACTTGGTTAAAGAAAACAGGTCCAAGACACCCCACAAAGATTTACTGATGGAAAATAATCACAATTATTTGATCCCACATCACATAACAGGAAAATGCTAACTAAAGCAAAAAAAACTTTAATAGAATGGCTAAAATTATAAACAACTGAAATCACCAAATACTACAAGGATATGGAAAAATATGAACTCTCATTCATTACTAGCGGGAATGCAAAATGGTATAGCCATTTTTAAAAAGCTTGGTGTTTTCTCACAAAGGCAAACATCCTTTTGCCATTTGGTCCAGCAAATACACTTATTTATTTACTCAAATCAATTGAAAATTTATTTATGTCTATATACACAAAAAAACTTGTATATTTATAACAGCTTTCTTTATAACCACCAAAACTTAAAAGCATTCAATATATCCTATCCTAAGGCAATATATACATATGCTGAGATACACCCAGAAAACAAATTATTCAATGGCATTAAGCAAGTTACCAATTACAAAGTGATACAAAACATTAAATGCATATCATTAAGTAAAAGAGGTCAATAGAAAAAGGGTAAAATATCAACTATTTACTATATTAGAAAAGGCAAAACTAGACAAAGAAATCTGGAGAAGGGAAAGGCTACCCACTCCAGTATTCTGGCCTGGAAAATTCCACAGACTGTATTGTCCATGGCGTCATGAAGAGTCAGACAGGACTGAGTAACTTTCACATCACAGAGAAACCAATTCAGTAGTTGCCAGGGGTTACAGAGGAGGGAAACATGAACATGCAGGATACAGAGGATTTTACAGCAACAAAACCACTCTGTAGCACAGTATAAGGATGAACACAGAGTAAAAGGAGAAATACGTCATTAAAAATTTCTGCAAATTGGTAAAACATAAAAGAAGAGTGAACACTAATGTAAATCATGGATATTGGATAAAGCTGGGTCAAAACACATTCATCAACTTTTAAAAATATAATACCACTCTTGTAGTGAATGCTGAAAATGAGGGGGGCTATGCTTCCAGGCTGAGGGTATAAGAGAAATCTGTACCTTCTACTCAGTACTCATTTGAAGCTTTAGATATAAAGCTTCTCTAAAAAAATTAAGTCTACCAAAAAAGAAAAAAAACTGAAACAATGAATTACTAGTAAGCTCTAAAGCCTTGACAGATCTCAGAAATACTGTAATGAGTGGAGAAGTCTATTTCAAAGGCAATATCCTGCTCCGGTGAGCTGCTGTCCATAAGGTCGCATAGAGTTGAACACGACTCAAGCGACTTAGCATGCACACATGCATTGGAGAAGGAAATGGCAACCCATTCCAGTGTTCTTGCCTGAGAATCCCAGGGACAGAGGAGCCTGTGGGCTGCCGTCTATGGGGTCGCACAGAGTAGGACACGCCTGAAGCGACTTAGCAGCAGCAGACACAGCAGACACTGTGTTCAACATACACAATGTTTCTGAAATTTAAAAAGTCAGCTAGATAATAGACTAGTATTTGCCAGGGATTAAGAACAATGGGGGACAATGGACTAATCTTTGCTGTGAAATAATGTTTCTGTTATCCAGAAAGTAGTGACATTACAGGAACAGACATATCATAAAATACAGTACATGTATATCCATACACCAACAGAGTGCTTTGTTTTGGTATTGCACTGAAGTTTGAAGTAGTACTATGCTTACTGGAGAAGGAAATGGCGACCCACTCCAGTATTCTTGCCGGAGAATCCCTTGGACAGAGGGGCCTGGCCCGCTAGAGACCCTGGGGTTGCAAAGAGTCGGACATGACTGAGTGACTAACACTTGAAGACTACTGGGGCAAAATCAATTAAGGCTGTACGGGTCTTCTATGTTATCTTGCCAACTTTCGCTTACTCTGCAATTATTTCAAAGTTAAAAATGAAAACATACGGAGCAGAGTGGCTGGAAAATCAAATATTACATTTGCAATTGTTAATAATTTTAGGTATAAAATGCTTACAATAAAAAATTTTAAACCATATATTTAGAACATAGGTTTTTAAAATAAGTTTAGCTTCTAAAACTTTTTTATTATAGAAGCTTAAGAGACTTCTGATGTTTTCAGTGTGTAACTATAACCATATAATGTGAAATAAACTATTGAAACAAGCAATAATATACATTAAACAAACCACAACTGCATTATCAAAATGGAAATTTTCACTCAAAAAAGAAATTTACTGAAAGATCTCCACTGTCTTGGAAGATTGAGTGAGCCTGCCAGCCTAACACAAAGAACTTAGCGCTTAAGAACAAAAATTACTATACTTTTAGAACTATTACCATTCTCAAAAATTGAGTACTGATATCCTTATGATGTAAAATTTCTTTGGGTACTCCTAATACCTACATATGTTAAATGACATGTCAGTGTTCTGAGGAATCAAGATATGTAACATTCCAAAAATGGATACAGACAGGCAAAATTAAGACAAAGACATGATACTGGAAGACTGGATAGAAGGACCCCTCTGAGTATAATGATTCCATGCTTGTATTCCTTTAGAGAACACAAAAAAATACATTTTAGCTTATATTTAAATAGAATCCTTAAAAACATTATCAGCAACAAGTCTAAGCTCTAAATTTTTTTATAAAATGTTTTGGCAAAAATGCATCTGCAGCAAGTTAGATTTGAATCATTAACTTTTCAGTTAAACAGTTCAATAAGCACAAAGGAAAAAATGTGCATTTAACATAAAAATGATCACCTGACTAGTCTGAAGTTCCCTTTGGTCCCTGGAATGTCTGTAGGAAACTCATCAGGTGTATTACTCCCACAAGATCTGTAACATTCTGGCCGAGGACAACTTGCATCATCAAGTTTGTAAATCTAAAAATTTCAATGAAAATAAATTTAAATTCTCATTTACATATTTGAAACCCAAGTAAAATCATTCCTCCTTCCACAACATACTATGTACCTTGGCATTAGCATACCCAAGCTTGATTGTAATGTTTCTTTCTAGCTCATTTTTGAATCTGACAGTGTGAACTCCAGAAATAGCTTTTACCACGGTAGATTTTCCATGAGCAACGTGACCAATCGTACCTACAAAGACCAAAAAAACACTTGATTTATATGCATACCATTAAGCCAAGTATTTCAGTAAAGACAGAAAAACAAAAGGCATAATTCACTATAAATATTTCAAACTATAACCAAGAGATTTCATTTACACCCTCCATATACTCTTTCCAACACAAATTTTTTTCTGAAACATGACCAAATTTAACTCTCCATGTACCTGAAAATTTTATTTAAAAATCATACTTAGTGATTATTCAACTTGTTATCTAAAAAAGGAGTTCACTTGAAATAAACATTCATCTAAAAACACAAAATTTTGTATATTAATAAAGTTTCCAGTATGTTGATTGAGGTAAGCATGCACAAAGTGAAGTCAAAGTTGCTCAGTGGCATCCAACTCTTTTCAACCCTACAGGCTATATAGTCTGTGGAATTCTCCAGGCCAGAACCCTGGAGTTGGCAGCCTTTCCCTTCTCCTGGGGATCTTCCCAACCCTAGGTCTTATGCATTGCAGGTGGACTCTTTACCACTTGAGCCTCAGGGAAGCCTAAACGTGCATGAATCCATGCAAAGTAGGAAAAAACTCCGATTACAGTAAACAAGTACATGTTAAGAGTGAGCATCCTAAGTGACTCAGCAATAAAGAATCTGCCCGCAATCCAAGAGATGGGGGGGTCCAATTCCTGGTGTAGAAAGATTCCCTGGAGAAGGGAATGGCAACCCCCTGCAGCATTCTTGCCCACAGAATCCCAAGACAGAGAAGCTTGGCAAGCAACAAGTCCATGGAGTCACAAGAGTCCACACAACTTAGCAACTAAAACAGCAGCAGCAAGAGCAGTATAATGCCTTATGATTTTTCATCACTCTAAGGTATAAGTGTTATTAGGTTTTACCGCTAATATAATAGATGCTAAAACATGAACATTCAATCAACTTTTCCGAAAATATGTGTCAACTAAGAAAAGAAGTAAAACACTATTCTGAAAGATTATACACAATAAGACTTCTCAATTCCTGTTAAGAAATCTGTTCTTAAAATTTTCTCTACAAAAGGAATTTTCATCTCTTCTTTAGCATTCTGCTGTTATACATGCACACACCATACTGTCTCTTCATACACCTATGTCTTTCCCTGGATCCACATGAAAAGTACTGTTTCCCAAAGAATCGAGTAGGTACTTTGCTCACAATGGCTAAAATGTACCCATTATATATAAGTCTTCCTACACTTTAGATAATCAAGAGTTTAAAGGTCATCGGAGAGCAATCAACCCTCAAGAAAGACAGCACTGTACACAACAAAATATTCTTACCTATATTAATGGTGGCTTGTCTGCTGATAACTTCATGCGAAAGTGGTGTCAACCTGGTAACATCCTGCAATTAAACATTTTAGCTTAAACTACCTCACGAAAGACAAACCATAATTTATATCTCGTTTTGTATCTACAGTATGTCATTATCTATTCAGCGCTCCACTGTTTACCAAATGTACTTTTCTTGCAAAGGCAGTCTTGATTCCCAGTCAGAAGAGGGATTCCTGGCGTGCTGAAGTCCATGGGATCGCACAAAGTCAGACACGATTGAGCGACTCAACAAAAAAAGTAAGTGCTAAAGCCCTTTACATTTACAAAAGAGACTACATTTCCACTAACTCTAGAATATTTGGGAAATCAGGGCCTCAAATTTCAGGAGAATTAACACTGAAGACAGTGTAAAAACTCCTTCCAGAATTAAAGGTATTAACAGTCTTTTCCCGGATCTTCAGAGAAGACCTTAATGACACTTAACATCTTGACTTTCCTGTCCAAATCTTCGCGTTTCGAAGCTCTATGAACTCACACCTCAAGGCTCAACTCGCAAACCTGGATGAACGCTGCAAAGAACGCCTGGGTCCAGGTTTCTGGCGTAACTCAAGCTGTCGGCAGCCCGGTACTGCCGTGATTCAACGCTTCCCAAAGGTCAGGCCACACCCACTCCTGAGCTCATTCCAATCTGTCTAGAAGAAAACCTTACCAATGTGGAAAGATCCTGGCGAGAAAGATGTGGCTGACCCAGAGTCACACCCGACTCCTCGCCGCCCGCCATCTTGCCGAGCGAGCAACGAAACCGTCCGCGTAGCTTCCAGTCCGTTCGCAGGCCCCCTTGTGCTGGGCGGGGCTGCGGAGGGAGAGCGACCATGTCTCGAGCCAGGGAGATGAGAAAGGTTGGTGTACCAGAGAGGTCACCCTGTGGCCGTATTTCACCTGGCTTTACATATTACCTACAGAAAGACTGACGATAAAAAGCGAGGCAAAGTTTTAGGGACCTATTCGTTGGCGACCTAATGGACAGTTGTGCAGGCAATGCTAAGGGCAGCCCCACAGAAGGACGCTTGCGAAAAGAATGACCCCACCCCCACCCCCACCCCCGGGATGGGTAGACAGTAACTCTTTCGGTTTTCCTAGCTGATGGTTTGAAGGGTTTCCTGGGACCTACTACCCGTATTTTTGGTTCCAGTTACCACAGTTTATTATGGTGACGTCGCCTATGGTCTGGGCCTGTCTTCACCGCAAGGAGGGCTTGTAGTAAGCCACACTTAGGCTCAGCAAGTTCCTTTTTGCGGATTGCGGGGTGGGATAGTGAAGGCTTCCTTGATAGCCTGTTAAAGAATACGCCTGCAATGCAGGAGACCCCGGTTCGATTCCTGGGTCGCGAAGATCCGCTGGAGAAGGGATAGGCTACCCAGTGCAGCCTTCTTGGGCTTCTCTTGTGGCTCACCTGGTAAGGAATCCGCCCGCAATGAGGTGGACCTGGGTTTGAGCCCTGAGTTGGGAAGATCTGGAAAAGTTAAAAGGCTACCCACTCCAGTATTCTTGCCTAGAGAAATCCATAGACTGATAGTCCGTAGGGTTGCTAAGAATCTGACGGCACTGAGCGACTTTTAACTTTTAGGGAAGAGGAGAAAAGCACCTTCTGGGGAAAGTTTGATGGAAGGCTCAGTTGTCCGTATGTGGCAATAGCAACTGCATAGGAGGGGACGTTTTTGCAGTAGCTTTAGGGTTCTCAAAAGTTTTTAGGAAACAGATACAGGGAAACATACTTTCGGAGAAAGTCTGGACAAATGATTTTACCAGATATTTCAATAAACAAAGACTGGTAAGGGAATCAAGTCATCAGCATCTGCAGTCACCTGCAAACATGGGCCCTATTGGAGTTTGGGATGGAGAGAAATAGGATGTTGGCCCAAAATGGTTAAGATGCACAATCTGGAAATGATTTTAATGAGCCCAAATTTCATTTTCCCATTCAAAGAAAAACCCTGTATTCCTTAATTCACAAGGGTGTATTTCTTTAGTTAGAAATAGATTTTGTGACTATCTGTTTTGTTTGGTTGGTTTTGTTTTTTGTTTGTTTGTTTGTTTTTAAAACGCTCTGTATACTTTGCTCTTCCTTCCCCTATCTGGAACAATTTCTCAGAGCTGATAATTCCTCATGGGTTGTAATCTTCAGTGCTGCTGTGTTCAGTTGCTTAGTCATGTCTGATTGACTGTGACCTCTATGGCCTGTACCTCACCAGGCTCCTCTGTCCACAGGGAGGCTCCAGTCAAAAATACTGGAGTGGGTTACCATGCCCTCCTCATAGTCCTCAGTAAGTTAGCCATATAAAACTTTCTCAACTTTTAGGTTGTGCTTTTTTTTTTTTTTCTTTTTTGTTCAGTGTGACAGTACTAGCCACCAACAAAGGCACACAGAGCAGACTTTTTCCCTTCACTGAACTCTGAGGATCTGGATCCTTAGTACCAGCAAAGGCCTCTTGTGCCTGTCCTCCCCCTTGGAGAGTCCAAATGAATTAGGGTCCTTCTCTTCTGGTACTCAGATATGCCGTTTTTGGAAAATCCAGTGATGTAGAACTCCTTGAATACGTTGATTCCCCTTGGAACTTTTTTAAACTTGGTACCTTGATTAGTTCATTTGAAAGACACTGGGAAGATTTTTCCTCAGTTTCAGTTCAGTTCAGTCGCTCAGTCATGTCTGGCTCTTTGTGACCCCGTGAATCACAGCCCACCAGACCTCCCTGTCCATCACCAACTCCCAGAGTTTGCTGAAACCCATGTCCATCGAGTTGGTGATGCCATCCAACCATCTAATCCTCTGTCGTCCCCTTCTCCTCCTTCCCCGAAGTCCTCCCAGCATCAGGGTCTTTTCCAATGAGTCATCTCTTCAATATGGGTAATTTGACCCAGTTAAAAGACAGAAAACTTGACTCAGCTGACTGAGTAGGGGTTGGAGTAGGTATTTGGGGGAAAAAATAGCCTGTGATTTTCCCTTGAATTGTCTACTTTAAAACAATTTATTGAAAAAGTGACGATATCTCAGAGTTTCCACCTCTAAAGAAGGGATACTCCTGGTTTTCTCAGATTCAGGAATGGTGGATAAAAGTACTATTAATTAGCTACTATACCTAAAAGGAAAGTCACTCATTTTAATTAAAAAGTTGCTCTGCTGGGGACACATATAAGATCTGTCCTCTCTGTGATCTGAGCACTCATGGTTGTTTTATGTTACCTGAGTGAAAAACTCAAACAAGTAACAGAGTTGAGGGACTCTGTGGTTAAAAACTAAACTTTAAGAGTTAATGTCCCAAATCATGCTGTAACCCACTGCATGATTGCTATTAGTGTGTTTTTATCTTGATAAATCTATTGGGGAGCTAACCTTTCAAATGAAAGAAAAGCAATGACAAATTGCCATCCTCACACTAAGACCCCCAACTAGTTTTTAATAAACCATTGACACTTGCTGTCTACCTATATAAGGATTAAATCAGATGTTGCTGCAGCTGCTGACCTCAACACCCCACTGAAAGTAGTTCAAGTTGGGGGCACAAATGAGGCATCTGTGCTCTAGGAAAAGCTGGCAAGACAGGACTTCACATAGATACTTGTAGGAACCAATCTTAGGAGTGCAGTTTTGTATGTCCTCAAATCTAGAAAACCACAAATCCTCCATGGGTATGACTGTTCTTTGTAACTAGCAGAAACTTCTTGTAAAAAATATGTGCTTGATTGCCTGAACTCCCCTTTCAGCAAAATCATATGTATATGGACCTTCCCCCATCTATCATGGAGCAGAGGCCAAGTCACCAGCAGCCCTTTGTGCCCATCTCCCTCCTTAAGAGTCCAGATAAATTGGGAAAGTCTCAGATCTCTTGTTATCTGTGGATGATCTTAAGTTTTCTTGGTAGTTGAGCAGGTACTTGTGCCCTCCCAAACCCTGAAGTTACTAGAGTTTGGGGGGCGGGGTGTGCCCAGGTGAGAGATACTGAGGCAAACCTACCCAGTGGAAAGGTAGGGAGGGGAACTCAGTTGAAAGACACCAAGGAATGTCTGGGGCTCTGTTGAAAGATTTCATGCTCTTCCTCAATTCAGCCACCTTAACAGAATTTGTTGTAAAAGTGAAGATACCACATAAGAACTTTGCTCAGAAGAAAAGGGACAAAACACGTCAAGTTACTGAGAAATTTATAGGAGTGGTGGCGGCCAAGTACTCGTACTGTCTGGTAGTCCCAAAGGAAAACCCACTCATTAATTAAAATGCTTGTCAAGGGGTCACATAAGAATTGGCCATTCAGGCTGCTATCAAAAAGTCTACAAACAATAAATGCAGGAGAGGGTGCAGAGAAGAGGGAACCCTCTTACACTGTTGGTGGGAATGCAAACTAGTACAGCCACTATGGAGAACAATGTGGCGATTCCTTAAAAAAAGTGGAAATAGTAGTGCCATATGACCCAGTGATCCCCCCTGCTGGGCATACATACCAAGGACACCATAATTGAAAGAGACACATGTACCCCAATGTTCATCGCAGCACTGTTTACAATAGCTAGGACATGGAAGCAACCTAGATGTCCATCAATAGATGAATGGCTAAGAAAGCTGTGGTACATATACACAATGGAATATTACTCAGTCATTAAAAAGAATACATTTGAATCAGTTCTAATGTGGTGGATAAGACTGGAGCCTATTAGAGTGAAGTAAGTTAGAATAACATTGATACAGTATATTAACACATCTATATGGAATTTAGAAAGATGGTAATAATGGCCATATATGCAAGACAGCAAAAGAAACACATGTAAAGAACTGACTTTTGGACTCCATTGGAAGAAGGCAAGAGTGGGATGATTTGAGAGAATAACACTGAAACATGTGTATTACCATATGTGAAATAGATCACCAGTCCACATTTGATGTATGAGACAGGGTGCTCAGTGCTGGGGCCCTGGGATGACCCTGAGGGATAGGATGGGGAGGGAGGTGGGAGGGAGGTTCAGGATGGGAGACACATGTACACTTATGGCTGATTCATGTGAATGTGTGGCAAAAACCAGTACAATATTGTAAAATAATTAGCCTCCAATTACAAGAAAGAAAAAAAAAGAATTGGCCATTCAACAATCCAAGCACTCACAGTGGTCTTACACTACTGGAAGTAGACACTGACACACATAATAAAGCTAAAACTTTTCTTGAGTTTTAACTCCTCCAGGGGTTAAAACTCAAAAGCAGCACACTGGCCCACCACACAATTTCATTACTGAATTTTATCCATGACAAATTCAATTTAAAATGGAAAACAGAGACTCAAACACAGAACATGGAGCATCAGAAAGCCAGCCTCTAACAACACCCCAGCAAGATTTATGTAAATAGAAAATACATATTTAATGATTGGGAAAAGTACACTGAGATCTCAACCTAAAGTGTCAAATTGGGGTTATTTGGATATCCAAAGTTGATATTTTTGTGTTCGCTAATGGAAAAAGCCATCTGTAAGATCAGCAAACTTAATGAAATGCTTACTTTGATTATCTAGAAACTATATCAGAACAGCAACAACAAGCCTGCTGACAGTCTGTCTTTCCCTCTACATATCCTCTTCAATCTGAATTACTTGGCAAGATGCTGTCTCTTTTTTCTCTTCCTCCTTCTGCTGCTCCCCTTTCTGCAGCAAAGGAGGATAAAAAATTGAAAGTGACTTTAACTCCCTTAAAGGAGAAGCCTACCACAAGGAGAAGTGAAACATCCTTGGTGATTACGCTGTGTACATACCTGGTAACCAAGCAAAACTTAGAGACTTGGCTAAGAAATTTCCCAATTCAAGTCAGGATCCACTGGGATTTGCTAAGGAATTCAATTGAACCATTAAATCCTTCAAAGCCAGATTGTCAGATCTGTATCATTTAAGACAGCTGTTGGTTTCTGAAGCAAAGCAAGGTAATGAAGAGAGAAAACAGGATGGAAATGTTGCTAATGCACCTTGACACATTGTCCAGAGGTTCACCCTGAATATAAGGAACTAGCTCAGGAATTATTTAGATTTATCCCAGAGCTTTTTTGTAAAACTGTAGACTACATAAAGATTAAACAGTGCAAGCAAAGACCCCATGAATCAATTCTGGAGTATTATTAGAGGTTTAACAACAACAAAAACTTTGAAGCAATATTCTGAATAATTGTCTAACCAGAAAAAAATGATATTTGCTTAACTGTGCCTTTTAGAAGGTTTAGAAGAGAATTTGGCCATGCTCTAGTCAAGACAATCTAGGCTGGTCTGAGTTAAATAGAAACACCCTTGTACAGTGGCTGACCAACTTTTCGAAACCATGAAGAAGAAGGAAGTGTTTATGAAAATTATGAACTTTCAATTGTGCCAATTAAGTATATAAGACCAGTCAAAGTTTAATCAACCACCTCCCAGTAAAGAAAGCTAGTTTGAAGGAAAAAAAAAAAAAATAATAAGTCCAGAGAGAATAAATCCTACCTAGAGAAACTTATTTTCACTCCCTGTGTCTTGAGACCAGAATTCTCAGGATCACTTATCTTAGCCAGACAGCCTCTAATTCCTGAAACCGAAGGAGGAAAAAAGAGAAGAAAACCTTTTTAAAAGACATATTCTAACTTAAATATCTTATTCTAACTGTTATTTACAGTTAGTGAGCTTTATATTGTGACATCGAGTCATGACTGAGTTTAGAAAGTGAAGTTAGATCTTTCATCATGTCTGTGTGGTTACATGTATGTCAGTATGTGCTTTTGTCTTTGGATAATATTGCTGAGGTTAGTTTGTAAATGAACTATATTTAAAGGAAAGTAAGTGCTTAGAAATTAACAATGGTAAATACAAGAGAAATTAAGCCAAATAAATTTCATGTTCACATGTAGTGGGAAATATTCAGTACTAGATTCTGAGTATTAATGCTTACATTGAATAAGGAGTTTGTGATCTGAGCCACAGTCAGCTCCTGGTCTTGTTTTTGCTGACTGTATAAAGCTTCTCCATCTTAAGTTGCAAAGAATGTAATCAACCTAATTTCGGTATTGACCATCTGGTGATACTCATGTGTAGAGTTTTCTCTTTTATTGTTGGAAGAAACTGTTTACTACGACCAGTATGCTCTCTTTTGACTCAGGAAAGCTATAGTTTTTACGGTCAACATATATGAATGTGAGAGTTGGACCATGAAGGCTGAGCATGGAAGAATTGATGCTTTTGAACTGTGGTGTTGGAGAAGACTCTTGAGGGTCCCTTGGACTGAAAGAAGATCAGACCAGTCAATACTAAAAGAAATCAGTCTTGACTGTTCATTGGAAGGACTGATGCTGAAACTGAAACTCCAATTCTTTAGCCACCTGATGCAAAGAGCTAACACACAGGAAGAGATCCTGATGCTGGGAAAGATTGAAGGCAGGAGGAGAAAGGGATGACAGAGTACAAGATGGTTGGATGACATCACTGACTCAAAGGACATGAGTGTGCACAAGCTCTGAGAGATGGTGAAAGATAGGGAGGCCTGGCATACTGCCATGGGGGTTGTGCAGGGTCAGACACAACTGAGCGACTGAACAACAAAAGTTTAAGTTTATTGATCTACTTAATTTGGACATGTCTTAGAGTCATCAACATTAAGTATAATGTTAAGTATAATTAATACTTTCATTGTGCCTAGATTTACTGTAAATTAAATCTTGCTGTCTATTTCAAATTTGTCAGCAAGCAAAGCAACCTGATGTCAATCAACTTGAGAAGAAAGAAAATATAAATGACAAAAGAGCTTCAGTAAACCCTCCTAAACATAATTGTGTTTTAGTCTCTCCAGATTTTGGTAATTTTAACTTCAAACGTTGTGCTAATTTAAGTAAGGGAAGTTTATTGAATAGGTAAAAAGGAAAAAAAAATTTAAGCTCTTAATAGCTAGGCCACTACCAAATAAAATAAAATACTGAAACATTAGTTATAATACCTACAGAGAAACAAAAGATTTAGAACTATTAATAAATGTGAATATTATTTATGTGTCACACTGAGATATTTGCTTTAAGAAATTGTGTTTTTTATTCTTAATGGTTAACTTTTTGCCAGTTTTCCTAAATGTCCTATGGACATCTAATAACATATGACATACAAAATTTTAAGTATATTTGTGTAGAGTATAAGATTAATATAAATTAAAATATAAATATATTTAATTATTAATGACATTGTTCAAGATGCTCCTATCTTATATTTTCTTCACTTGATAAAATATTCTCAGAAATGTTAGTATGTCTCGCTGTGATTATACTTAGACTTTCTTTCCCTTTTATTTCTTCTGACTTTTGTTTTAGGTATCTTTGTTTCTTTGTTGTTAAATGTCAATGATTTATGATGTCTATCATCTTTGTGAATTGTAACCTTTATCATTAAAAATGTTTCATCTTTGCTTATTTAAAAATAATTAACTTTTTAAAAAAGAACGTGTATTTTTTAAACAAACTACTATTTGGAATTATGTTTACCAATCTATAGGATGCTGGTGTAGGACAGTTCATGGTTGCTTTCAGTAGGGAAAGCATGAGGGATGGAATTTCATTTTATTAAGGGAAAAGGAGATAAGTCTGACTTACAGAGGGATGTTGTTTGGATGAGAAAATAAAGTAGTAGATACAGTAGGTGATAAAAAGTTTTGTGGAAAGTAGATGCTGAGTGAAGAGGTCTGTGATGGTCAGGACTGTCTAAACTTAAAACAAATTTAATTGAGTAATTTTAAAAGTAAACTGGCATGAAAAACCTGAATTTGACTTTTCCCTCTGTTAAGAGGACATGTTTTCTCAAGATATTCAACTGCCTTTGATAAGTAATAGATTTTTTTTGGTTAGGATTTTATACTCACACAAACATTTATGTATATATACACACATTATTTTTCCTGTCTTGTTACTCCTACTCTTATTTTAGCATTCCTTACTTTAGACTACCTATTATATTATTTTCTTAGATACTTATTTTAATTGGAAAAAAATTATAATACTGTGATGGTTTTTGCCATATACCAATATGAATCAACCATAGGCATACATGATAGCTTTTGCTGAACAATGAACAATATCACTGGATTCATGGTCTCCAAGGGAGACATGTCTTTAGGACCAAATCTTACTCACTCAGAGTTTTATACAGCAAATTTTACTTAAAGTGACAGGACAGAGAAAACTTCTGACATAGACATCAGAAAGAGGTAGATAAAGTCTCACTAGTTTAACTGGGGTGTTATATACTTTGGACTGGCTGCTGAGAATAGATAAAAAGAATATATCAAAATTGGAAAAGTTCCACAAGAGACTTTCCAGAGGCATAAATCCTGAGATAACTTCTGCACAAGATTAGCAAGGGATAACAGTTCCAGGTAATGTCTCTATGTGAGATATACTATTGCTATGCAATTGGGGGTACAAATCTTGAGAAACAGTTTCCCAGGTAGGGAGGCCAGGGTCCCCAAAAGGCAGGAGAAAATAAACTGCAAGTGGTGGACTTTTTTTTCCTCCTCTCTACACAGGATTAAAGGAAGCTCCAACTTGCCATGACAACAGTTGATTCCACCTGAAACTAACTTTTGTCAAAACTTGAGCTGCTAATGGCTCACCAAAACAACTGTGTTTTACTCAGGAAAATGTTTTTCTTTTAAGCTATGTTAATGAACTATATATTTGCTTGGCAATCTGCCTTTCTTCAAATGTGTTCCACCTGAAACTTGTTTTCAAACCATGAGCTGCTAATTGCGCAGCAAACCAATATGACTTACTCATGAAAATGTTTTTCTTAAGCTATGTTAGTGAAACTATGTATTTGATTGGAAATCTACCTTTCTTCAAGACTCATGTCAATTGTGTTATGGCCAGACTCCCTTTGTGCAGATGCTATCTCAAAATGCATGTTGTGGGAGAGGGTTCTGGTGCAACTCTGTCAGTTTTGAGGTGTTTCATTTATCTATGATTAGCAACTTTCTTTCTTTCTTTTTTTTTTTTGTGGCACCCCCCCTTCCCCCCCCCTCCACCAGATTAGCAACTTTCTAATGAGTATATTATGCCTCGCTGGAAACAAGCAAGAGGGCACTTTTTCTGTCCCTTTTTGATGTCTATGTCAGAAGCCTTTTCTATCCCTTTACATTTTAACAAAACTTTGGTACTCAAAAGGCTTCCCTGGTGGCTCAGACAGTAAATAGTCTGCCTACAATGCGGAGACCCAGATTCAATCCCTGGGTCGGGAAGACCTCCTGGAGAAGGAAATGGCAATCCATTCCAGTATCATTGCCTGGAAAATCCCATGGATGGAGGAGCCTGGTAGGTTATAATCCATGGGGTTGCAAAGAGTTGGACTCAACTGAGAGACCTCACTTTTCACTTTCTCTACTCAAAAGCTCAGAGTGATCAAGCTTCCTCTCTGGCCCCTCTGGCCCGGGATCTAAATTCTCTCCTCTGGAGTCCCAAGAATTCTGGTGTCCTTCATAGCTCACTGACAGTAACCTTTCACAGGGGAGATTTGTTAAAATTAAAATTAACACAGAGCCTAAGAAAAGCATTTCCATGAGCAAGACAATGTCTGCCTGTGTAATTATCAGCTCCAGACAAGAAAAAAAAGGCCAGTTCTCAGTCAAGATACATTATTGCAAAAGGCTTAAGGAAAGTAACAGCAAGAAGGTCCAATTCCTCCATAAAGGGCCCTAAACTTTAACTCTCTCATACATAGGTCCCTTTCCTCCTCAACCACCTCTTACAACCCACTCTATTCCATCCCTCCAGTAGTTACAGAGCGTGGCTTTGGGTGCCCAGCATCAAACATAAAATTCCTACTGGCTATTTATTTTACATACGGTAATGTACATCTTTCAATGCTATTTTCTCAAATCATCCTACCCTCGCCTTCTCCCAGAGTCCAAAAGTCTGCTCTTTATGTTTGTGTCTCTTTGTGCTGCCCTGCATATAGGGCTGTCAGTATTGTCTGTCGGCATTTCATGTATATGCATTAACAGGGTATTTGTGTTTTTTTCTGACTTAATTTTCTCTGTACATTATGCTCTAGATTCATCCAACTCATTATAACTGACTCAAATTCATTCCGTTTTATAGCTGAGTAGTACTTTGGCCACCTCATGTGAAGAGTTGACGCATTGGAAAAGACCCTGATGCTGGGAGGGATTGGGGGCAGGAGGAGACGGGGATGACAGAGGATGAGATGGCTGGATGGCATCACTGACTCAATGGACACAGTTTGAGGAAACTCTGGGAGCTGGTGATGGACAGGGACGCATGGCGTGCTGCGATTCATTGGGTCGCAAAGAGTCAGACACGACTGAGCAACTGAACTGAACTGAACTGAATATTTCGTTGTGTATATGTACAACAACTTCCTTATCCATTCATCTGCTGATGGACTTCTAGGTTGCTTTTATGTTTCAGCTATGTAAATGGTGCTACAGTGAACACTGGGGTACATTTATCTTTTTCAATTCTGATTTCCTCAGGGTATAGACCCAATAGTGGAATTGCTGACAGGTATGACAGTTTTTTCCCAGGTTATCTTTTGCCCTACCTCATTCTGAGGAGATTGACCTGCGTTTCGGGGAGTCCGGGATCTTCTACCAGTGTTCAGGAAGTTTTATATAGAAGTTGTTTCACATGCAGGTGAATTCTTGATGTATTTGTGGTGGATGGGAAGTGATCTCCCCATCTTTTTTTTTTTTTTCCTATCATCTTGGAAGTCTTCTGTGGTTATCTTTTTGTGTGTAATGTTTTTGTCTTATTTTGGTATCAGGGTGATCATGGCCCCATAAAATGGATTCAGAAGTGTTCCTTCCTTTGTGATTTTTCGAAGAGTTTCAGAAGTATAGGTGCTAACTCTTCTCTAAATGTTTGGTAGAATTCATCTGTGAAGCCATGTGTTCCTGGACTTTCATTCACTGGGAGTGTTAAATTACCAGTTCAATTTATTCTGTGTGATTGCTCTCTTCACTTTTTCTATTTATTTCTGATTCAGTCTTAGGGGATTATAACTTTCCAAAAACTTGTCCATTTCTTCAAGTTGCTTATTTTATTGACATATATTTGCTTGCAGTAGTATCTTAAGATTCTTTGTATTTTTGCAGTGTCAGCTGTAATTTCTCCCTTTTCATTTCTAATTTTATGGATTGGAGTCCTCTCTTTTTCTTAGAGAGTCTGGCTAAAGGTTTATAAATGTTATCTGTTTTCAAAGAAACTGCTTGTAGTTTCATTGATTATTTCTATTGTTTTTAGTCTCTGTTTTATTATTTCTGCTAATATTCAGGTTTTGTTTCCTTCTATTAATATTTTACTTTCTTTGTTCTTCTTCCTCAAGTTGCTTTAGGTTAAAGTTAAATTGTTTAATGATTGTTCTTGCTTCTTGAGGTAATTTTATATTGCTATAAACCCAGTTCTTAGAACTGCCTTTTCTGTGTCCATACATTTGTGTGTGTGTGTGTGTGTGTGTGTGTGTGCGTGTGTGAATAGGTTTTTGTGTTTTTCTTTTTTTAAGTATCAAGTTTATTTCAATATCTAGTTTCATTTTTAAAATATTTCATTTATTTTTGGCAATGCTGCATGAGATCATAGTTATTCTACCAGGCAATGAACCTAGGGCCCCTGTTGTAGAACAGAGTCCTAAACACTGGACCACCAGAGGAGTTCCTAGTGAGAGGTTGCTGCTGTAAGCCCTGCATTATGCAAGGATTCATGACTTCCAGAGGAGAGGATTTCAATCTGTGATCAGAGACAAGGCTTGACTACTTGCAACTTTTTGTGCAGCAAATTTTATTAAAGTATAATAGAGATTGGGAAAGCTTCTGACACACACACATCAGAAGGGAGCAGAAAGAATGTCCCCTTGCTAGTTTTCAGCAAAGGTGTTTTATGTCTGTTAGCAAGCTTATTAATTAGATAAGAAAGATACCTCTAGGCTGAGGGAGTTTCACCAGGCCCCTCTCTCACAGTAGGTATCTTTGAGATAAAATGGCATAAGATGTGTCATTCCCAAGCCATAAAATAATTTTCATGAATACTGGTTTATTCAGCATAATCAGCCAAGGTTTGAGGAAATAAAAAAAAGGTTAGTCTTAAGCAGAACTACTTCATCAGCAGAGAAGGGAAAAAAATTCTGCCACTTGCTGTTTATTTCCTCCTGCCAGTTGAGAACCTCTTGCTTTCCTACCCTCTCACTAGTTTCATTTTTAAATTAAGACTGTTGGACAATATTTTGTAATTTAAAATTATTATTAGAAATGTGGAAAACATTAATGAGCTATTAATTACTAAAAGGAAAGAAGATTATTAACCATGTTTTTATAAAAGCAATGTTAAATAATTATACTACCTAACTGAAGGAAATATCCTTTAGCTCTTAATTTCTAATGATAATACATTCTCATTTTGACATAATTTATACCTTTTTCACCAACTAAATACAAAGCAAGACAAAGGTTTTCTTTTTTTCCCAATATTAATCCTTTCTTTACCACTTATGAACTATGACCTGTTTACCCTTTAAAAGTTCCTTAAAAGAAATTTGAAATTTTATTTTCCACAATTGAATCTGTTCAATCAAAAAATAAGGAACGTCACTACCACATGGATTGAAACAAAGAATAGAATAAAACCAAAAGTGATATTTACATAAGTAGCAAATTATATAGTCATCTCTAAGGAAGTGGCATTGTTCATAATCACAGAAAACATTATATCTGATAATTGGTATTCTACCTAGTAAAGACAATAAGAGAATTCCTTATGTAATTGGATTTAAAAAGTGCAAAATATCTGTAATTACCTGTATCACAAAAGCTAAAATGATAAAAATATAGAAAACATAGTTAGTCATTGAATAATATTATTTTGCTTTGAGGAAGCCAGAAATGGTTCTATTTAAAGAAATAAGTAATAATGATAAAAAATTTAATCAATACAATATGTCTGTGTTAAGTGAAAGCATGCTTTCACTTGGCATGGCGTAAGATGTGTCATCCCCAAGCCATAAAATAATTTTCATGAATACTGGTTTATTCAGCGTAATCAGCTGTTATGGAAACTGTGCATTGGGAAGAGACAATCAGCACTCAAAGATGCAGGATAGCAGAGTTTACTCAGCACCTGAGCAGGCTCACCAGGCATACCTCCAAAACTCAGTGCCCAGGATTTGATCTGGGTGTCTTTTGTACACCATAAACATCACGCTCAAACAACTCAGATTCCTCCCCTCCCCCTCCCCAGGTAGTCCAAGTCCCCATGGATATAAGGAGCAAGCAAGATCGCTGAAGCAGAAGTGGTGATTGATGAACAACTGCTGTTAACACAAGATAATGGAAGGGAAAGCAAAAGGTTGTTGCTTTAACTAGGGGCTTTGATCTTGCTCCTATCTCAGAACAAGGCTTATTTTTATATTCTTAGTTTACACTGTACAGAGCAGTCCCCCATTTGAAACCATTATTTGAATAGGGTCATTTTTCTCCACAGGATGTTTTCATTTTAGTACATAAGCAACACAAAGGCAAAATCTAAGACAGTTATAAAGAATTTGTAGCATAATAAATGCCAGTTTATAGTCACTGTCAACTGACAGTTATAGCACTGTTAAGTATAGCACTTTCTAGAGTCACTGACATTAGCACCAAAATAACTATTGTAAGAAAGGAATAAGGATCCTTTATAACCTATTTTATAACATACCCAACTCAACCTTTTATATTAAACATTTTGTAAAGGCCTTATGCTTGAATAGTGATTCTCTAATCTTGTCCTGAGATTATTGACCAAGCATAATTTCAAATGATCTTTTGTTAATTGTCTTCTTCTTTAACTCTACCATACACTTCTGAGAGAAGGCTACATACTATCCACCGAATGGGCAATGGGGCAAAATACAAGGCAGCCCTGCTAACAATGTCCCCTACATTATATCATGGACACTGATCTCAAATCTCATAGGTTTTGGATTATCATACTTTTCTTTTCACTTGTCTGTAAATCATATTCTGATTCCTCTTTGATTTTATCATTGACCCCATTTTTTTTGTAGCATTTTGTTTAATCTTCATATGTTTATCCTTTTCCCATTTTTCTTTCTGTGGTTGATTTCTAGTTTCATATTTTATGACCAGAAACAATTCTTGATACAATTTCTATGCTTTTAGGTTTGTTGAGGTTCTTCTGTGACTTGGTATGTGGTCTATCTACAGAATGTTCCAGGTGCTTGAAACAGGAGAATGTGTATTTGGAGGGGTGGTGGTGAGTGAGAAAATGTACCATTGTAAAAATATCAGTTGTTTAACTGTCCTAGTGTGTCATTTATAATCTCTAGTGCATTATTGATTTACTGTAGGATGATCTCTTCACTGATGTTAGTGAGGTGTTAAACATTCTTCCTATTATTGTATTAATGTGAATTATTTTTTAGGTCTTAGTACTTGGTTTCTTACTTAAGTACTCCATATTGGGTGCCTATGTGTTAAGGAGTATAACATTCTACTCTTTTATTTACTCACTTTACCATTATATATTGCCATTCCTTGTCTTTTCTGTTATCTTTTATCTTAAGGTATCTTTTGTCTGATATGAATATTACTAGATACACTTTACTGTCATTTTTATTTGCCTGAATTGTCTTTCTTCATCCTTTCATTTGCAGTCTGTGTGACGTGGATCAGCATATTGAAATTTTTTTTAACTTGTCATCCACTTTTTCTTTTAGGGCATTAAGTTAATTAACATTTCAGGCAATTATTGGTAGGTCTGTGTTTACTGGAAAAGGTCAGTGTTCATTCCAATCCCAAAGAAGGGCAATGCCAAAGAATGCTCAAACTACAGCACAACTGCACTCATCTCACATGCTAGTAAAATAATGCTAAAAATTCTCCAAGCCAGGCTTCAGCAATACATGAACATGAACTTCCAGATATTCAAGCTGGTTTTAGAAAAGGCAGAGGAACCAGAGATCAAACTGCCAACATCTAAAGGATCATTGAAAAAGCAAGAGAGTTCCAGAAAATTTTCTATTTCTGGTTTATTGACTATGACAAAGCCTTTGTGTGGATCACAATAAACTCTGGAAAATTCTGAAAGAGACGGGAGTCCCAGACCACCTGACCTGCCTCTTGAGAAACCTGTGTCCAGGTCAGGAATAAACAGTTAGAACTGAACATGAAACAACAGACTGGTTCCAAATAAGAAAAGGAGTACATCAAGGCTGTATATTGTCACTCTGCTTATTTAACTTATATGCAGAGTACATCATGAGAAACGCTAGGCTGGAGGAAGCACAGGCTGGAATCAAGATTGCTGGGAGAAATATCAATAACCTCAGATATGCAGATGACACCCTATGGCAGAAAGTGAAGAAGAACTTAGGAGCCTCTTGATGAAAGTGTAACAGGAGAGTGAAAAAGTTGGCTTAAAGCTCAACATTCAGAAAACTCAGATCATGGCATCTGATCCCATCACTTCATGGCAAATAGATGGGGAAACAGTGGAAACAGTGTCAGACTTTATTTTTCTGGGCTCCAAAATCACTGCAGATGGTTATTGCCGCCATGAGATTAAAAAATGCTTACTTCTTGGAAGAAAAGTTATGATCAACCTAGACAGCATATTAAAAAATAGACATTACTTTGTCAACAAATGTCCATCTAGTCAAGGCTATGGTTTTTTCCAGTGGTCATGTATGGATGTGAGAGTTGGACTATAAAGAAAACTGAGTGCCAAAGAATTTATGCTTTTGAACTGTGGTGTTGGAGAAGACTCTTGAGTCCTTTGGACTGCAAGGAGATCCAATCAGTCCATCCTAAAGGAAATCAGTCCTAAATTTTCACTGGAAGGACTGATGTTGAAGCTGAAACTCCAATATTTTGGCCACCTGATGTGAAGAGCTGACTCATTTGAGAAGACCCTGATGCTGGGAAAGATTGAGGGCAGGAGGAGAAGGGGACAACAGAGGATGAGATGGTTGAATGGAATCACCGACTGAATGGACATGGGTTTGGGTAAACTGTGGGAGTTGGTGATGCACAGGGAGGCCTGGCATGCTGCGGTTCATGGGGTTGCAAAGAGTTGGACATGACTGAGTGACTGAATTGGACTGAGACTCTTGTTCTGATCAAATCTTCTGCTCTATAATAGTAATTCTCACTCTCATCTGGCCTATGTATCCAAAGAATGAAACACATTTTTATAACTATACTTCATTATTAAAGCAGGATTTATTAGTGGAGCCTAGATGTGCCGAAAGTTGCTCTCTCTGTAATCACTATTGTACAATTTGAGTAAACTCTTAAAATATTCAGATATAATTCAATGATAGATTAGGATAGCCAACATTAAGAAAGAGACATGGTACTTGTCACCAGTCCAACTTCTAATTGTTCTCCCTCTATTTCAGTTTCTAGATAGACTGTGATAGTTATTAGTAAATTGAACTTTCAGTTATCTTGCTCTAGCCAGTTCTGGACAGAGAAAAATATTTCAACCTGATAAAAACCTTGAAGTGCTGTGAGAATTTAACTGTCCTAGGAAAAGGAAGTCCCAGACTACAGACACTTGCATGGTTAAATGAACATTTTTACTAATATCTTATTTTTTTGTATGGACTTCCCTGGTGGCTCAGACAGAAAGGAACCTGCCTGCAATGCAGGAGATGCAGGTTCAATCCCTGCATCAGGAAGATCCCCTGGAGAAGGGTATGGTTACCCACTCCAGTATCCTCATGTGGAGAATCACATGGTGGAAGTTTGAATAAAGAGAAGTTACAGCTAAGAACTAATCATGGACATATGCAGTAGGCAATATACTCAGGAAAGAGAAATACTTACATAAAAGAGCAGTGGCTGTGCGGTGCAGGGACCGCGACTGCGAGATATCCCATGTCTAAGGTCAGGAGAGGCCAAGAGGAGCTACCCAACGTCCAAGGTATGGAGCAGCGGCTGCTCTTTGCTGGAGCTGCAAAGAGATAACCCCATGACGAAGGTAAGAGAAACCCAAGTAAGAGGCTTAGGCGCTGAGAGGGCATCAGAGGGCAGACAGACTGACACTACAATCACAGTCAACTGGCCAATCTGATCACAGAACCACAGTCTTGTTGAACTCAATGAAATTAAGTCATGCCATGTGGGGCCACCCAAGAGGGACGGCTCATGGTGGAGAGGCCTGACAGAATGTGGTCCAATGGAGAAGGGAACTGCAAACCACTTCAGTAGTCTTGCCTTGAGAACCCCATGTACACTATGAAAAGGCAAAAAGACAGGACACTGAAAGATGGACAGGGAGGCCTGACATCCTACGGTTCATGGGGTCACAAAGAGTTGGACACAGCTGAGCGACTGAAGTGAACTGAAGGTAACAAATACAGCAGATTTCAGTAATGTGCCTTCCTAATATAAAATTTTATTGCATGTAGAATAAAGAGTGGGAAGTAAATGTCATTAACTAATAGCAGCTATCCCTTGTCCAAATTCATGTACAAGTTCACTAACGAGTACTGCAGTAAATAAACACATCAATTGGTTGACAGGTAAATTTATGCCAGGAACCTGTTCATACACACAATGAGAAAGACATACTTGGGCACCAAGAGAGGACAACATTTGTTCTGTGTTAAAACTTAAAGTTCCAGACTCAACGTCCTATTCATATTAAAATTCAAGGCAGAGTGTAGAGCACTTAGAACATTTAGATAATCGTGTTAAGCACATATATGAAGAAATGCAAGTTGCCTTGCAAGTGTGCCCTCCTAATATATTGCATATGTCTATGTCATTGCACATGTATGTGAAGTTTGGTACTGCGACACCTGCATTACATAATTTTTTAAAAAGATAGCCAAGCATCTTTCTCCATAAGATAATCACTTCCAAGTTGTGCCATTGGTTACAAAAATTCTATAAATCATTTTCTAGACTGCTTAGATATTTTTCTAAAACGTTGGTTCCAAATGTCTCTGTCCTAGCTATGGAATTCATTTTTCTAATAATTTTTAATGCATGTATAATAGTCTATTCAATGACATACCTATAACTGTTATTTAATTATAACACGTTTTTGTTAATTTACATCTTCTCATAAAAATGAGCAGAATTCAGTTAAAGATGAATACTTTTTTTAATATAGGGAAGTATTTTCTGTTCATATAGCATATTGTCTGATGCCCAATTACAGCCAATCACACCAGCAACAACAATAAAACCTTTATGAAGGCTAGGATTAGATATTTTTCTTCATGCAGAATTCAGCAAATGGCAAGTGCTTCACTCAATAAATGCTTACTGAGGAAAATTAAGTCATCTCTTCTGAGGTATTTTGTAGCTAATTTTTTAGCCTCTAAGAGTTATTACCAAAGAAGAAATTCTCTATTACTGTCTTCAACTAATGTCTACTCAGTTAGCTCAGTCTCATGCATCAACCAAATAGAGGCCCCACAACAGATGAATTTTTAAAAATGTGTTACTAACATTTAGCAGTAATTATCTTTAACATAAATGATTAAAAACATAACATCCATGGCTTATGGAAGTGGGATATGTAAGTGTATAACTTTATTAGAAGAGAATCAATGTCAGAAGAAAGCAAAGTGATAAAGTATAGGAAACAAATGTGCTTTAAAATGTGAATTATTAGAAAAAGTCTACAATATAAAAGTATGACATATCACATTATAATTCACATTACAAAATCAGTGTCCACTTAGATTCTTATGTCTTTATATAAAAGTGTTATTGATTAGATTCTCTGGTATGCTTCTCTCAAAGATGACTGTCAAGGATTCCAGCCTCCTTTCTGTAATTCCCTCTCTGAGAGGATGTAATGATTTGTATCAGTTAAAAAGAATAAGGCAAAATGATTCTAACTGTGGTTACAATATAAAAGACTGTGTTTTCTATTTTCTGTGATTCTCTTTATTGCCTTGTGGATTACATGTTTTGATAAAGCAAGTTACCCTTTGCAGAGGTCATTGTGATAAGAAGTTAGAAGGTAACAACAACCAACAATGAAATTAAGGGTTTTATCTTTCATCTCTCAAGGAAATAGTTTTGCCAGCAACAATTAAATAAGTGGGTATGTGGATCCTAATCTGGTTGAGGTTTTAGATAAGAGGGTAGAACCTGGCCAAAATCTTGAGACTTTGAAGGAGATAACCCAACTAAATTATGGCTGAACTTCTGACTTCTGACTCACAGATAATTTGTTTGTCATAGCCTCTAAAATTTTGAAAGTGAAAATGAAAGTCACTCAGTCATGTTCGACTCTTTGAGACCCCATGTATTATACTGTTTAGGAGAAATTTATTATGCAGCAGTAAACAGTTACATGGAACCCTGGCGTGCTGTATTCCATGGAGTTGCAAACAGTTGGACATGACTGAGTTACTGAACTGAACTGAAACAACAACTATAAAGATTCTGAAAACCATAAAGAATGAAAAGGCAAGAATTTTGCATCAGATTTAAGTGCTACATGTACATTTTAGGTTTTAAGTAAATAGTTTTAGTTTTAATATTTCATTTAACATCTCAGGAAAGCATTATGAATAAACTGGCTATTCCCTAATTGGTGGCAGTCTGAATAGTGGTCCATTTGTTCTATTACTTAATACTGTGATGGCTTTTACTAATTCCTTCTATATTCTTACTACTATTTATTGTAAAGCACATATTTTACAATATTATGAGACAACATATTCATATTTTTATTATTGATATAAATTATATAACACAATGTAATATTTTATGTCTATACTGAAACTTATTTTTGTTTAAAAGAGGGCACTTAGCTCAATTTGTAGTACTTGCTCACTATGAATTGAAGAGGAGAAGGAAGAAGGAAGAAGAGGAAGAGAAGGAGGAGGAAGAATGGGGATAGTTTGACATTATTTGTGCCAAAGTCTGCATAAGTGTTTTTCCAAGAAGGAAAAAAAGAGCTAAAAATGGCCATTACACTAAACACTGTTCCAAAGTTGAATCTGTCAAAGGGAAAAAAGCCACATAAATGTACAACTCCTCATAACTGAAATATTGTCATATCTAGTTTACAGCCTCAAGAAACTGTCCAAATATTCAACTATTTGCTTCTTTCATTCACATGAATCTCAGTTATTTGACTAAAGCATTTGCACCTATTTATTTAAATAACTTTACAAAGTTAACCATTCCATGATAACTGAAGAAACTGAATAGTGTACCCAATTCTTTAAAAAATTGTTGGTTTACATTCATTTCCTTTTTTCTATACATATTGATATTTCAATTTTGTTCCAAAATATTTATTAAGCTATTAATATCACATTATTGTAACATTTTAACTTTGTCTTCTAACAAATCAGTTAATTAATTAAACTTTATAGTGATAATTTTCCTCTTTCATTAATTATTAAAAGTTATCCTTCTACAATTATAAATATCCTCTTCTATTAATATTCTAATAACATTTTCTCTTGACCTTGAAGAAGTTATGTTTCTCAGTGAACTTACCCATCTCATCTACTTGCCAAATCCATAGGCAGTTTGTTCAAAACAGCCCTGTAATTTTTATGTCTATGAAATAGAAATATCACTTTTTTCAAAAGTTTGTTGCTTTTTCTTCATGAATCATGTGACAGCTTATTTTATTTAATCTTCTCCAAGAACCAACTTTAGCTCTATTTTTTGTATTCATTTATTTATTTCTGAAAGTTAAGGTGTTAGTCATGTCTGACTCTTTGTGACCCCATGGACTATAGCCCACCAGGCTGCCCTGTCCATGGGATTCTCCAGGCAAGAACACTTCAGTGGGTTGCCAATCCCTTCTCCAGGATACCTTCGCAACTCATGGATTGAACCTGGGTCTCCTGCACCACAGGCCCGTATCATTATTATATCCATGTCCTATTTGCTTTGATTTGTTGTGGCATTTTGTGCTAACTTTTCTGATTATTTGTCTGTTTACTATTATTTATGCTCCATTTGAAGCTAACTTTTTAATAATAGAGAACTTAGACTGAATCCTCCCATCTCCATGCCTACCAGAAGTTCCCCAAACAACAAAGCCTGTCAGTCTCTATAGTATCAAAGAGATCACAGTAAACACCAAATAACACCAGCTATGAACTCTCTTGATTTCTAATATACACAAAAGCAAAATTATTCAATCCTTTGGGTTAATAGAAAAGTCAGAATGTATATAAACAGTCAACATTTTAAAACTTAGAGTAAAAATGATTGCAACTATTTCAGCATACTATTTCTCATGATCACAGTGAAAATTCTAAGCAAAAAAAGAATATTCAGAGTACCACTGGTAATGCATCCTTGTTTTCCACAGTGCCAAATAGCTATTTGCCATCTTAGGTGGAAAGGGAAGATGCTCAATCCATTGTTTTCCAGCCAGTCTTCATAAGAATGGTTAAAATGAACAGATGCCTGAAAGAGAAAGAAAAGTTCCACATCACTCAATTGTGAAGAACTGTCTGTGTTTTTTAATTAAAGCCAACAAGTAGAGCCTACTAATAATGATATTGTCTCTTCAAGTTTACAATTTTAAAGCTTTCTGTTCACTCTTGAGGCACCCAGGCAGAAGATATTAGAGTAAGAGCCTCACACTAGCTAGTCTGTGTTTAATCACAAAATTTTGTTACCACATAGTATAGGGAACCTGGTTTCTTGATGTTATGCCCGCTCAGTCTCTCAGTCAAGTCTGACACTTTGCAACCCCATGGACTGTAGCCCACCTACTAGTGTTGTTTAAAAAGAACCCTCAAACAAGTAATCAGAAGAGATATGTTACTGAGTTGCAAAAAGGTTGCATGGAATCACTGCTTTCTATTTTTTTTTTTTTTACTGAAGCTGAAGTTCCAATACTTTGACCACCTATTCAAAGACCTGACTTGCTGGAAAAGACTCTGATGCTGGGAAAGATTGAAGGCAAAAGAGAAGAGGGCAACAGAGGATGAGATGGCTCAAGAGCATCACTGACTCAGTAGACATGAGTTGAGAGCCTGGAGTGCTCCATTCCATGGGGTTGGATAGTCAGACACAATTTAGCAACTGAACAACAAAATCTTCTTACTGAACAACTATCTGCAAGTAATTGAGCTTACTTAGATTACATAAATTATTTTGAAGTCTCTTCAGTTCTCTGAGATTTGTTTGGTTCAGTTGCTCAGTCATGTCTGACTCTTTGTGACCCCATGGGCAGCAGCATGCCAGGCCTCCCTGTATATCACCAGCTCCTGGAGTTTGCTCAGACTCTTGAGTTGATTGAGTTGGTAATGAGTCCATTGAGTTGGTAATGCCATCCAACCATCTCATCCTCTGTCATTCCCTTCTCCTCCCACCTTCAATATTCTCTTATAAAAAGACCCGAAAGAATGGTCTCCTCTCCCTTGGAAAAGGCAAAATCTGATAGAACAAACTGCAACATAACAGACAAGTCCAAAAATAGAACAGGATATTTTGATATCCCTCTCTTCTCAATTAATATAACATTTAGGATGAAAATGAGTAATGGTATACTAGACTACACATCATGAATAGCAGGATAAACTTTGCTTTGAAATGTGTGGAAAGCATTTAGCAAGACAGACCACATTTGGAGACATACATGGTCTAAATTAATTCTGAACAGTTCAAATCATAGAAACTAGTTTTCAGAAACAGTGGAATCAACCTGGAAATAATCAGATGAAAGTCTTTGAAAACTGTCAAATATTTGAAAACTAAGAAATACTTCTAATTAGCCTCTTGTATTACTTTCTTGTACCTACCAAAACAATAACAGCAAAATTTGCCTTTAAAAGAATAATGTATTATATTACAGTTCTGCATGCCAGATGTCTGATGTGACTCTTACTGAGCTACAATCATGCTGTCAGCAGGAATGTCACTCATGCCTTTTTCAATTTCCTCAGGCTACCCACAGTTATGGACTCATAGTTCACTTCCTCTGTCTTCCAAAGTACCATGTCTGTCTGACCACAGGCATTTCAAAGGTCCTATCGTTAGAGGAAGGTGATTCATATAACACATGATAATCTCAATGATGAAAAGTATGTAACTTTTCTTTTCAATTTTAATTGGAGGCTAATTATTTTATAATATTGTAGTGTTTTCTGCCATCAGTTCACTTCAGTCGCTCAGTTGTGTCTGACTCTTAGCAACCCCATGAACTGCAGCATGCCAGACCTCCCTGTCCATCACAAACACCCAAAGTCCACCCAAACCCACGTCCATTGAGTCAGTGACGCCATCCAACCATCTCACCCTCTGTCATCCCCTTCTTCTCATGCCCTCAATCTTTCCCAGCATCAGGGTCTTCTCAAATGAGTCAGCTCTTCACCCCAGGTTTTCAAAGTATTGGAGTTTCAGCTTCAACATCAGTCCTTCCAGTGAAAATTTAGGACTGATTTCCTTTAGGATGGACTGATTGGATCTCCTTGCAGTCCAAAGGACTCAAGAGTCTTCTCCAACACCACAGTTCAAAAGCATCAATACTTTGGCACTCAGCTTTCTTTATAAACCAACTCTCACATCCATACATGATCACTGGAAAAACCATAGCCTTGACTACACGGACCTTTGTTGACAATGTAATGTCTCCACTTTTTAATAAGCTGTCTAGGTTGGTCATGACTTTCCTTCCATGGAATAAGCGTCTTTTAATTTTATGGCTGCAATCACCATCTGCAGTGATTCTGGAGCCCAGAAAAATAAAGTCAGCCACTGTTTTCACTATTTCCCCACCTATTTGCCATAAAGTGATGGAACCAGTTGCCATGATCTGAGTTTTCTGAATGTTGAGCTTTAAGCCAACTTTTTCACTCTCTTCTTCCACTTTCATCAAGAGGCTCTTGAGCTCTTCTTCACTTTCTGCCATAAGGGTGGTGTCATCTGCATATCTGAGGTTATTGATATTTCTCCTGGCAATCTTGATTCCAGCTTGTGCTTCTTCCAGCCCAGTGTTTCTCATAA